>JAUIMW010002244.1:0-11002 GCA_033557785.1 Enochrus cinctus | reverse complement strand
ACTATATATATATATATATATATATATATATATATATATATATATATATATGTTATTCAGATCTTTTAGTGTTCATTGGAAGTATGTAGGTACACTGTATTCTTCCCTGGAGGACGTTCCATGTCTCTCAGGTTCCTTAGTGCTTTTTACATCGTTTTTTATCCTTTTGAAACTAATTATTAATGATTTTTAAGGTTAAAATAAAAACCACCCGAGGTTTTAAAAGATATAGAATGTTCTCCAGGTGTACTATTTTCCACAAATTTGTAATTTATTAAATAATTTTGAAAATACCATTCATTTCAATCAAGTTTAAATAATTATTAAAACATACGTAAGTAATGGAGCACCTAGAGGAAATTCCAAACCTCCTAGACTTCCTCTAAATATAGAAAGATACATTTTTTTTTGGTTTTTCTTCATTAAAAGAAGGGTCTTGGAAAGTCCTCCAGGTACTCCATTACTTACCTATTTGCTAATAATTCATTAAAGTTGAATGAAATGAATAGTTTTAAATAATATTCTTTTTATTGAAAAAAAAATAATAATAACAAAGAGCTTATTGCTTATCTGGGAGAATGTCCTCCAGGCATTCAATTAATTACGTTTTTTATATGTAGAAATAAGTCAATTATATCCTTTTGATTTTATATAATAATTTTAATATGGGGCTGTAAATTGTTTTTTTCTAAGTTAAAAAAACATTCACTAGAAGGTCTATAACATTTGAAATGTCCTCCAGGTATTCTATTATTTGTTTATCAAGTTATATGCGAGCAGTTTGCAGAACATTCCATGTGCCTTAGACACTCCAATGCACCTACTTTTATTGTTAAAAATCATTACACTTCCTTGTGCTAAAATAAAATAACATAAAAGAATAACCTAGAGAACAAGGAATGTTCTCCAAGTATTCGGTATAGTACGAACTTATAATAAATATTTAAAAATCTTAATGACATTTGTTTCTCCAACTTTAAACAGTAAAATCAAAAGGATATAATTAATTATTTCTTTATTGTAAAAGAATTAAAACAAAGTGAAAGAGATGAATAGATTAGTTAAGTTTGAGATAACTAGGACTCTGTTGCAATAAAGGGATGTTAACTGATCTTCAACAATAAAAAACTGTCCCCCAGGTACTCGACAAATTACGTTTTTCGTATTCGTTGGTTTAAGTTAGATTTTAGGTAAATTAGAAATACGTAGAAAACAGTGCACCTGGAGGACATTCCACGTCCCCCAGATCACCTGATGGTACTTTTTATATTGTTTAACTTTCTGGAAACAGAAATAAAAACGATGTATAAGAAGAAGCATCAGTGGGTCTGGGAGATATGGAATGTCCTTCAGGTACATACTTGGAGGATATTATATGTCCACCAGACCTCTTGGCAAATAAATTATAAAAGAAGAAGTACTAAGGGGTCTACGTTCTTTCAATTCAATCAAAGATTTATGTTTTAGAAAGTGGAGTACCTGCAGGACATTCCATGTCTGCTGGCTTAATATTTTCTTAGGAGATTGTTCTTACCTTGTTTTTCTCTGGATATATTTTTATATCGATAGAGATTAAAAACACACAAGAAGGACCACCAAGAATTTATAAATTATCTTTAAAACATAACAAAAATACAATAAAATTATCTATTATAAAGGATTAACAATTGTTAGAGGGTTTTCTTTTGGAAGCATAAAAAGTTCGTAGTTAGCATGTTACCTGAGGACCTTACCGTGTCCCTCAGATCCCCTGGTGATTCCCCTTCGTGTTGTTTTTAATTTCTATAGAGGAAGGGAATTTTTAAAACATTAACTGGAAAAACTTTTTATGGTGATTGCAATTCTTATATACATGGAATGTCCTTCAAGTACTCTGTTTACTACATTTCTCAGGTTTCTTATTTATAAAATTTTAAAACCCTTATGTCCTTTAGATTTTCTGACAGTGTATTTTTTATCGTTATCGTTTTTGTTACAAAAGAATAATAACAATTTAAAAGAAAGATCACCAGAGAGCTTATAAAAATGGAATGTCCCCCGGGTTCGTTGTTATCTACATACTTATAATTTATAGATAAAAATCTCAATAAAACAAGAAAAATGTAGTTAATAGATTACTTGGAAGACATTTTATGTCCACGAAACGTCTTGAAAAAAAATTATGTAAAAGAAGGAGTACTACGGGGTACTCTGGTGTCTACGTACTTTCAATTAAAGTCTTAAAAAAATTTAATAATTCTTTATTCATGTCTTTGATTCTCTATACAATCAAAGATTTATGTTTTTATAATCTTTGATTATTTAGAGAATCAAGGACATCAATAAAGAATTATTAAAAATTTTTAAAACTGAAAGGAGGTAAACACCAGAGTACCACGTAGTACTCCTTCTTTTACATTTTCTTTCCAAGAGGTCTGGTGGATATAGAATGTCCTCCAGGTATGTACCTGAAGGACATTCTATGTCTCCCAGACCCACTGGTGCTTCTTCTTATACATCGTTTTTATTTCTTTTGCCAAAAAAGGATGTTTACTGTTTTTAAACAATATAAAAAACACCACCTGGGGGACATTCCATGGACATTTTTCCATTGGGAAACTAACAAAAGTGAAAGTGCTGATGATTGTGTTTCGTTGAAATCGACTGGTCCTCAAGAATTCTTACACGGTGAAAAGTTCTTAAGAATTGACAGTGATGACCAGAGATTATTATACTTCAAACTAAGAGAAGTAAATTATATTTATACTTATTTATACCAAGCGAAGCAAATATCAATACATTGAATTAAGAGGGCTTGCCCGAGTCAGCGAAGATATATTAGAAGACATTAATTGATATTAATGTGTTAAAATATAATTGTGATCACTTCCATTTTCTTTCTCCATTATAAATTGGATTTTCCAACATCTCTTACTTTCTATCACTGGATACCGCACAGATGATATCATCTGATATTGCAGAGGTATACTAAAGTATATTTTTTTTATGTCTGATTTTAGAATCAATCAACCACATCGGTAATTATGGGAGAGAGACAACTCCCCATCGGCGTACCAAATATCTGCTTTTAATATACACATTCATAGAGGAAATATCTTGCCTCAAACAAGAAGTAAACAATCACAAGTTTCTTATCTTATCAAGTTCCATTTTTCTTCAAAAATATTCATTATTACTTCCTTGGAGATGCTGGTGACATTTCATGTTCCCAGAACACCTAGTGGTTCTTTTTTATGTTGTCCTGCAGGTTTTCTACGTATTTCTAGTTTACCTAAAATTCTTGATGGTAATCTTAATTTATCTAAGATAAGCGAACGAATATGAAAACATAGTTTGCCGAATATCTGGAGGACATTCAATGTCCCCCAGACCCCCTGGTGGTCCTTCTTTAACCTTGTTTTTAACTCTTTGTACGTTTATTTTAGTACAGATTTATAAAAGACACAAAAGAGAGGACACCAGGGGGTCTGGAGGACATGGAATGTCCTCCAGGTACACCACATTGCTAACATAATTTTGAAAGGATCTTCTTCTAAAAAAATATAAAGTTGTAGTTAGCCTAGTAGACAAATAGAAATATGTTTGATGGCGGAATACCTGGAGGACATTCCATGTCCCCCAGACCCCCTGGTGGTCCTTCTTTAACCTTGTTTTTAACTCTGTGTACGTTTATTTTAGTACAGACTTATAAACAACACAAAAGAGAGAACACTAGTGGGTCTGAGAAACATGGAATTAGATATACGTAAAAGACAATGCACCTGGAGGACATTCCATGTCCCCCAGACCCCCTTGTGGTCCTTTTTTGCGTTGTTTTTTGCTCTGTTGCAATAAAGGGATGTTGACTGATTTTAAACAACAAAAGAAAGACCACCAGGGGGGCTGGGAGATATGTAATGTCCTCCAGGTACTCTGTCATCAACACATTTCTATCTGTCTAACAGGTTAACTACAAAAATTTCTACTCTTCTAGAAGAAGAACTTTTCTAAGCTAAAGTTGAAATACGTAGATGGCCAAGTACCTGGAGGACATTCCATGTCCCCCAGATCCTCTGGTACTCCATTTTTTATGTATTCCATCATCTACGCGTTTCTATCTGTCTAACAGGTTAACTACAAACTTTGAAATACGTAGATGGCCAAGTACCTGGAGGACATTCCATGTCCTCCAGACACCCTGGTGTCTTCTCTTTTGTGTTGTTTTTAAATTTGTACCGATTTAAAATCATATAAAGTTGAAAACAACGTAAAAGAAAGAATACCAGGGGGTCTGGGGGATGTGGAATGTCCTCCAGGTACTCGACCATCTACGTATTTCAACTTTAGTTTTGAAAAGTTCTTCTTCTAGAAGAATAGAAAGTTTGTAGCTAACCTGGTAGACAAACAGAAATACGTAGATGGTGGAGTACCTGGGGGACATTCCATGTCCCTCAGACCCTCTAGTGCTGCTTCTTTTACGTTGTTTTTAGCTTTTTACACATTTATATTGGTACAGATTTAAAAATGACACAAAAGGGACGACACCAGGGACATGGAATGTTCTCCAGATATTCCATCTACATATTTCTGCCATAATTTTGGAAGGTTCTTCTTCTATAAGCAAATAAAGTATGTGAACGTTATAGACATGTAGAAGTACGTAGATGGCAGAGTACCATCCTTTGATAATTTATCAACTTCAAATTAAGAAATTAGATAAATTATTTTCTTATGTTTTATTTTATTTTGAGTATCTTTTTTTATAAAAACTTTCGATTTTTTTAGTTTATTATTTATCAGAATTTAAACAAAAAGTTTCTAATAAATTACCAAAAATGAACTCTTATAAATTATGACACTCGACTTCAACTTATGTCGTAATTACTGTTGTTACAGACTTATTACATAATATATTATTTCAGTATAGAGGTATATGTAGAAGTATATAATTTTTACGCCTGTACAATGCAAAGACAGTCCATAATACCTATATTCTTTTCATTTACTTTATGTTACTATTTAAATATAATGATGTAAAAACGTTTTTTATATTTTTGTATTTAATAAAATTTGGCATTTTACTTAAGTTACTCAAAACTTATTATAATTTCATTTTATTAAATCATTTTATTATTTCCACATGGAATGTCCTCAATGTCCCATCTTTTACGTATTTTCTATTAATATTTAGATAACATAACTATACATCATTCTTAATTTATTTTAGTTAAATATATCAATAAAAACTATTTATCCAACATTCCACGTCTCTCCCAGGGATTGATGTTTTTTGTTGTTTTAAAATCTGTTTTGCAATTACAATGTTATTAGAGAACGTTCTTAAATTATAACAGAAGAATATAAGGAGGACCAGGGATCAGTGAAACATGGAATGTACACTGCTATCTATGTACACTTAATCGGTTTTAATATTGATCTATGCACTATAAAAAATAAAAAGAACATAGTACATAGATAGCAGTGTACTTGACCAGATCCCCTAGTGTTTCCTCTTTTTTTTTCAATGTCCTCCAGACCCTCTAGTGCTCCTTCTTTTACGTTATTTTTGTCTCTTTAAATTTAATTAATTTATTTTAATTTAAATACAAAAAAAGGGGAGAACGCCAGGGGCTCTCCGCCATCTTCCAGTTCCAATATAGTAAAGCTGTATATGTATATAAATTCTGTTATTTATAACATGCAACTCCTGGCTACTAAATACCTTCTTATTATCGAATGATTAAACTTAAATTCAAGCAAATAAATGTATTAAAGAGATGTTTGAATATCAATCATAAGTACGTTGATGGCAGTGCACCTGAAGGACATTCCATGTCCCTCAGACCCCCTGAAGTCTTTCTGTTATGTTGTTTTCATTCTTCTTCAACAAAGGGATGTTTACTGATTTTTCCAAATAAAAAAAAGATCTCCAGGGAGTCTGGAGACATGGAATGTCCTCCAGGTGCACTGTTATCACAGTACATTGATGGCAGCGCACCTGAAAGACATTCCATGTCCCCTAGATCCCCTGATGTCCTCTCTTTTGTGTTTTTATCTCTGCATATCACTGAATAAAAAGTTAAAAATAACGCAAAAAAGAGAAGGGGGTCTGGGGAACATTCCATGTTCCCCAGGTACTCTGCCATCTACGTATGTTTATTTGTCTACCAGGTTAACTACAAACTTTCTATTCTTCTAGAAGAAGAACTTTTCAAACTAAAGTTGAAATACGTAGATGGCCAAGTACCTGGAGGACATTCCATGTCCCCTAGACCCCCTGGTACTCCTTCTTTTTGCGTTGTTTTTAACTTTATATAATTTTAAATTGGTACAGATTTAAAAACAACACAAAACAGAGACACCAGGGGGTCTGGGGGACATGGAATGTCCTCCAGGTACACTGCTATCAATATCTTCTCTTGACTACTATTTACCATTAATTATCGACCGATTAAAATTAAACAAACTCAAACAAATAAAAGTATTAAAGAGATCTTTAAATATCAAACATAAGTACGTTGATGGCAGTGCACCTGGAGGACATTCCATGTCTTCCAGACCTCCTGGTGTTCTTCTTTCATGTTGTTTGTATTCTACTTTTACTACTTTTACGAAGGAATGTTTACTGATATTTTAAAATAAAAGAAATGTCACCAAGAAGCCTGGAGGACATGAAATATCTTCCAAATGCACTGCTATTAATGTCTTTTCTTGATTACTAGTTACCTTCTTGTTATCGAGTGATTAAACTTAAACAAATAAAAGTATTAAAGAGATCTTTAAATATCAATCAGGAGTACATTGATAGCAGCGCACCTGGAAGACATTCCATGTCCCTCAGACCCCCCTGATGTCCTATATTTTGTATTTTTTTATCTCTGCATATCACTCAATAAAAAGTTAAAAATGACGCAAAAAAAAGAAGACATCAGGGGGTCTAGGAAATGGAATGTCCCCCAGGTACTCTGCCATTTACGTATGTTTATTTGTCTACCAGGTTAAATACAAACTGTCTATTCTTCTAGAAGAAGAACTTTTCAAACTAAAGTTGAAATACGTAAATGGCCGAGTACCTGGAGGACATTCCATATCCCCCAGACCCCCTGGTACTCCTTCTTTTATGTTGTTTTTAACTTTATATAATTTTAAATTGGTACACATTTAAAAACAACACAAAAGATAAGATACCAGAGGGATAAGTTTAGAGAAATAAAAATAGAATTATGACTATACATAGAAAGCAGTGTATCTAGATGTCTTTATTTTGTATTGTATTAATTTTAATTCATTATAGGGATGATAATATATATATATATATATATATATATATATATATATATATATATATACTCTTTTGACTTAGTTAGATTTTTGACTTTTTAAATTAATTTTTAGAAAATTCAATTGGAGTCAATTATATCTTTTTTATTAAAAACATTATTTTAACAAAAAAATTCATGCTGTATAAAATTTTAACGAATGTGTCAAAGTCGATTAAAAATGTGTTGCACAACAACGTATATAACACAGGTAAAATTATTATTTATTAGAGTTAAACAAAAAATATTAAAAAATCTAATGAAAACTTACAACTCAAAGAAGTACAAAAGTAGCTAGCTTAAATATAAGCAGTAAACACATTTGATTGTAACTACGGGTTGTGTTATCATTTTGGAACTGTTATCACTTTGGGAAGACCGGGCCTACCCCTTAATAATTTATAGAAAATAAGCCGTTTATAGTAAATATAGTCGTAATTGTGACTTATATTATCAATATTTCTTTAACTTAATTTATATCTTAACTGAAATGAAAATAATCTTTTGCATTTTCGCAAAACTAAGCATTAATTTCGATCAAATAGTTATTTTGATGGACCTGATGTACTGATCAACTGCTTTAGTTTGCGTTTAAATATATATATTTTGTATATGAACCTTAAATAGCTCAGTATCTGTGTGAATATTCCTCGCCACTTGAGAAAATTTATGATTAACTATACTTGCAGACGGAAGCACAGATTAATTTACCAGATTAGTTTTGAGTCAGTTTTCTGAAGAATATATCTTTAGAATATGAAGATCAGCGTACAAATGAAAAGATCTATATTAATATAATGGGAGCGATTAAGGGACATAGTATTCTATGGAAAACTATTTACACAAGTTACCTTTTAATCAACACTATCCAATCTGTTCATATTGTGACATAAAATTTATGAAATTGCGGCTGTTAAAATTCATGATTTGACTCCTATATTCGCGGCTATTACCGCGGGAGCTTTGAGCAGAATTTTTCAAAATCCTTTCAATACTCTAATGGTTCAACTCTGTCTAAATGAATGTTTACGAAAATACTGCGGTCATATATTGTCGATTTCAATGCAGTTTCAAAGAACAGGTTCCTCGAACTCATGGTTAGTAACCAAAGCATATGTACGACTCTTTTGGAGAATTACTGTGAACATGTATATCGATAATCAGCACTAGAAATTCTACGGATAATGACTTTCGATTGGTATAGCAGTTAGTTTAAATAAATAATTCATCCAAATTGCATAAAAGTTTTATATTATTTCAAATAATTTGTTTTATAATGGTAATTTACAGCTAAGCTAAATTAAAAATTTACGAGGGAAGTATTAAGTTATTAAAATATTTATAACTTTTTTGCAAACTTGATGATGCCGCCAATTAAGCCAGTTTCGGAGGCGCAATTACTACAAAATTAAAACTACTCGTGACAGGCACTTCTTATTTAAATTTTTGTTTCAAAAATATTGAATGCTAATTATTTTTTATTGTTTATTCAATTTTTAAAATAGAATAATTTCACTACACACAAAATCAGCATTACAAATTTTATAAATTTGCATGGCGCCTACTGACCGATCCATTTCCAACTTCAATCTGACATCGCGATCGCCTGCTAAACGACAGTTCTCAAAAGGTGTATAGCAAGAGCAAAAGTAAAGGTGTCTTTAAACTACGAATCACGGAGTCCTGACACTGAAACAACACAATATTCGAATGTTCGTAAATCAGAAGACAAAGTTACGATGCTTTCGGTCCGTATTTATATTTTGTGTGAGGATGGGTTTCTCTTCTCTGTTTGACAAATGACGAAACAGAGATGCTGGTATATTTCCTGGGATGCATTTAAGATGTTCAATATGCAAAGAGAGTGGGACATGCATGTCTGAGATCCTCTTTATTGAGTTTCGATGTGTACGGTCAGCAATTTGAATAAATGAACGGGCAAAGTTAGAACATTGCGTCGTATTTAAGTTTAGTCGGACTGTCCCTTGGCTCATACAAATTACCTGATTATAAACGTTTGTATGAACCTCGGACGGTATACAAATCTGATCGTTATTGCGTTAATTTACTCCTTATTGAATGTTTATGAACCTGCGTTACTTGATTGTTGAAGAAACGTGTCGTTCTTCTATAAACGATCCTCACACATGAAAGCTTGATTATTTGAATTTTTAATAGTTGTACAGCGATCATTTTTATTCACTTTATTTTACGTTTTCTTTGTTTGATGTTTGTTTTTATCGTCTTCTAGAAAACTTCTGAAAATCTAAATATTGTGAACTTCAACCACGTCCTGGACATCACAATCACATATTGTCACGTCTGCAAATAAAATATCGTTAATTCAATTTTCCAATGTAAAATAAGAAACCAAAGAAAAAGTTACAATCTTTTACCAGGCGGTAATTTCGTCTGGCTTATAATTGAAACCAAACAACGTAAATATCTTCGACAGTGTCAGCAAAAGCCACCCACATAGTTATAACAAGCGCATATTTATTACTTTCGAGGTGTAAAATGAATACATTCAAGTAATAAATCAACACAATTGTTATTTTTAAACAATTTATGTAGACTTACGTGAGTTCTTGCGACTGAAACAATATACATAAATCAACGACAAAAGACAGGAGCTGTTTTATATAAAATGAGTGTAAAATCAATTACGGATGCATGTATGATACCAGACGCAACTTACAAGAGCCTCTTCGGGAAAGATTAGCCTTTCTGACATTCCCTCGCATACGCCCGTACCTACAACTGTTCACACATACAAAATGTGCTCATACTTTCATAACGTTGTTTGGCATGTGAATGGCGTAACCCGTTGCAAATCGTGCAAGTTCTCTGAGATATATAAATTGTTATCTAGCTATGGCTATTTGTCTACTATTACAATTTCTACTACAGGTATAGCATATTTCTGCAGACAAATTGAGTAATTATTATCTCAATTTACGACAGTCTATAAAATGTTATTGTATCACGTTTTCTGTTGACTAATTATGTAATGGAACTACATTGTTGACAGTGGCCACCCGTTGGATAAATCTGAATTTGTAGGTCGCTACGTGCCTTGATTACAAAGACCTAATTTTTTTTTTAATTCATCTGTTATTTTTTGAGAAAAGTTTGAATAAATGTAACCAATATAAAACGAGGTTTAAGGAAATACAATCAAGGGTTGTTAAATGAAATATTTAGTTTTTGGTTATAAACAGCATAACATAGCATAACATTGTGAAGAATGTCAAAGGGGATAAAAATACAAACAGTTTAAGAATTTCACTCTAATATATTCTAAGAATATTGAATATGCGATATTGTATATAATATTAAGTTTTCAATTTTAATAATGGTGGTAAGTATGTATTAGTTTCTGTAGATTCTCCAATAGGGGACTTTAGTTGGATATGAAACGACTTAACGTTGTCAACAGTTGATATAACCAATTTATTCCCGAGAACTTATACTCTTAATAATAGAAAATTGGATTGTAATTTTTCATTCTATGAGGTTACAAACATAGACTTTATATTTCTTTATATACCGTGCTATATAAATATATATATATATATATATATATATATATATATATGTATGTATATATATGTATATGTACATATATATTGTGATGTGCCCAATTTATTATAAATAATTAAAAATTTAATTAAACGTAAAATTCATTACATATTGGCGCGAGT
>JAUIMW010002243.1:0-11002 GCA_033557785.1 Enochrus cinctus | reverse complement strand
AGTCTTCTTAATACCTAGATGACCTTCAGTAGTCCCGTCATGAACCTCCCTCATGACCTCACTCCGCCTAGTCTTGGAAACCACCAACTGGTCACGTCACTTCCCTCCTGGCTCCTCTTAATAAAATCAATGAAATTGTCTACTATTTATAATAAACGCGACGCTAACTCTATGCGTCTGTCCGACTGACTAACTGCCGCCTCGGTCCGATGTGATGTCTTATATAGTGGTGTAGATTCTCGCTAATTCGAAATCTAGAATTTCTAGATTTTGCGATTCGTTTCCATTGCGTTCTTCGGTCGGAAATCGGTCGCTACAGTATTATGAATCAATTATATCAAAATCCAAATTTTATTATGCCAACTTTATATTCAGCCCACTTCTATGGTAACATGAAGGGAACTGAGTATAAAATAAGGCAGCGAGAACATATTAACAGGGACTTACCATGGTTCTGTAATTGCCCCTATCCAACGTTTCCTGTGCGCATATGAAAATACTTACTCACTTACTTGCCTACTGTCCCGGAATAAAAATAATTCATCGTCCAACTCCATATTGCTCCAGTCAGTGTCGATACGTTCGGTTCGTGGAATACATTTTTATTGCAAAAAAGTGAATTCTGTGATCTTGATCTAACGTGAGTTATTTAAACTTTGTAACAAATATCTGTATCTAGCGCAAAATTAAAAAAAAAATTAAATATTTCAATGTCACAGCCGTATAGTATCTCTATCGAACTAATTCGACAGTTTTCGTTATTTTTTTATTGTTTACCGTTGCAGGTAAACTGAACCGCCTAGGACATAGGAAAAGTGGCCTGGTAGGCCGCTTTACCCACTTTAGCAATATATTTGTCAAATTTTTTTATTGTAGACATGCCAAATACGTATAAACCGATATCGCAGCAAACATGGAACTGATGCGATGGAAAACGCTATAAGAGCTGTAAGAGATAAAGAAATGGGGTTCCTCCGGGTTAGTAAAGAATTTAAAGTCCCACCATCAACACCAATCGACGAGTTAAAGGTACGAATAAAGTAGCCATTGAAAGTAAGAAAGTACTTGGATCTCGTCGACCAACTTTTAATCCAGAACAAGAAGAAGAATTGTTGCAACATATTTTGAATTAGAAATATAAAATATTGGTGCCTTGGGTGCTGTTGAGTTCCCAGATAATTTCAAAATTATAAATGACATATTGTGTGTGACATGTTCTATATATGAGGGTGGTCCTATAAGAACTTAGCCTCATCGCCCGATGGCGCCACTATCGCAAGACAAATTTGCTATCGTGTAGTACACGGTTACGGTCGAAATTTCAGCAGAATCGGACTCGTAGTTTTGTTTCTACCGCGTGTGAAAGCGGGCGTGTCTGCGGATTTTAAGAAAAGACCAATATCGGTCGATCATTCGAATCTTGTTTTTGGCGAAGACAAGAAGAGGACAGTCTTCGCCTTCTTCGGAATAGCCACCGTTTTCTGGTACTCACAAGATGCGCACAAAACGATCACAGAGCTGTATTATGCCGAATTATTGGCCCGATTCGACACCCAATTGCAGAAAAAACGGTCTCATTTGGCGATTCCACCATGACAACGCACCGGCTCACACCTCCGCCCTCGCGGTGCCAAATTGGTTGAATTGGGCTACGAGCTGCTGCCCCATCCACCGTATTCTCCAGATTTCACCCCATGGGATTTCTTTTTGTTTCCAAAATTGAAAAAGTCACTCGCCGAGCAGAAATTCGAGTCAATATGAGGAGGTTATCGCCGCCAAGAAGATCTACTTTGCAGACTTCAAGAAAACATATTTTTAAAGAAATTGGAGCATCGCTGGGTCAAGTGTATCGAGCCAAAAGGAGATTACGTTGAGAAATAAATCGCCATTTCTCCAAAATTTTCGTTTTTCTTTTGTAGGCTAAGTACTTATCGGATCACCTTCGTATAAGTTTTTAGAATTAGGTTCATATTTACTTATCGTTAATTATGTGTATGTATTTCTAAAAAATATCATTAATTTTGGTGAAACCTAAATTCCCAGTCTGAATAGAAATTATAGAAATTTGAAACGTTGATTATTGTTAACAACGAAATGATTTCTTGCATTAATGCAGTTCACCTCTTCGTGTCCTTTGTAGCAGCTTGTGTATACCGCGCGTAGTAAAATTCTGTAGGTACTTTCTCAGCCAATATCGTGAATGAAATTCCAACAATAAAATGCCCTCTTCCACATTTGCATTTGAATACACAAGAAAAAAGAAATGCAGCAGCGGAATTTCTATGGTGCTAAAAACCTGCCCATTCATCTCGAATGCAATCGCAAAGCTCAACTTCAAACATTTGATGACCTTAGATGAAAAGACGCCCTTCCGAAAAACGCGATGCAAATGCACACAGATGTTGCAATAATTGCAAACTTGAACCCACATGATATGGCAAATTCAATGCCGTAACATTCAAACTTGTCGAGCTTCTAAAAATATTAATTTGCTACCCGCATGGAGCTAACAGCCGTTATTTGTGGGAGTTCAATTAATTGCAATAAAGATCCCTTATGGGCTCGGGCTGGCTAAATAACATCTTTTTAAGTCTGATGGAAACTAATGCGTACGTGGTCTTGAAGTAACGTTTCCACAACAACAATTACGTCATAAATTCTCTCCCTCATTTGACCTATTTTATCAGCATGCATTTTTATATTTTATCTCTACGCTTAAGTTAAATATATCGCTAGAAAACTATTATTGTATTGGTTTTGTGGCCGGTGCACTGATAAAAGCGATTGGGTTCAATACCTTTACGACTAAGCAAATAACACAAAATCTCTTTGTTTAAGCTGCTTACAGCGTCTACAAAGTTATTGATTTAACAATTCTAGGGATTTAGTATGCAGAGAACGTATTGGAAGTTCTAAGTATGATTCACCTGCCCTTACGTGCCTCAAAGCCATTATTAAATAAATTTTTAGCTGTCGCTAGGACAGGAATTAAAAATAAATTCTTAAATATTATTTATTTCTTTAATTATGTTACTTTTAAGCTGCTGCTCCATGGCGGATTCTGGTTCAGCTTTCGTATCATGTAGTCGAGAGCTTTTTGTGTAACAAAATAAAAACGACTTGTTGATTACACAGCACAACATGAGAAGCTTTACGTCATGTTCCAGGACGGACGGAGCATGAATTTTAAATATACCTACCTTATCCAGTTCGCGTGTGTGACCTACCCCGGGGTAGTTAAAGTACGCGTCTGTTACTCCAACTCCGCTGACGTCACGGGAAAACTCCGGTGTGTGGAAGGGAACGGAACGGGGTAGTACGCAACCCTGATGGTGGAAAACAACGTACGGCATGACAGCTTGTTAGAATCGATTCCAGTTTGGTCGGAGTTACGTCAATACGTCTCTCGGAAAAGTAGCCACTGAAAATCTGACGTACATCAAAAGCCCTTCGAGCCCACGGAGGTACATGACGTTCGACGCTGAAGCCAATTGAATTATTTCGAAAATAGATGTTTGCGTCAACTGGCGTTTATTTTTAATAGGACGCTGCCTCTGGAGGAGCAAGGGTTTTTGCGTAATTAATTTTACGAGATTTTAAATTAACGTTATAAAACCAGCTTAAAATTAGAATCTTATCTTTACGTAAGCTAAAAAAAACCACAAAGAAAAAAGGAATTTTTGCCTGGCTTCATTTTATTATTTCCTTCCCTTTTTTAACTTTAAAATATGAAATAAAAAATATGTATAAATTGATCATTGTATTGCACATGTGATAATTTGTTTCATTGTCATTGTAATAAATCTTTAGAAATTACGTATAGAACATTCACACTTACTTAATGTAAATTATTCATAAATGTAGCTAATTATTTAATGGACTACCTTGTTAAGTTTTCGTATCCAATTATTGCGGAATCCATCGACAAATAAGCGCACAACAGAAAATTTGTAACATACGAATTCTAAGCCCTGCAAAAAGTGCGGATCGTAGTTCGCGACTCTTGTTTGCCTTTTGTTTTATCAAATTTTGTAGCACAGCTTTGTTCATCGCGTAGTTGTTTTGCCTCGAAGTGAGGCTCAATTAAAAGGTCAGAGGTTAACTGATTTTGTCGCGTACATTTCCTTTCTCACCGCATTCGCTAATTAAGCTTTATTAATATAAAATTTCGTTCTACGACAAGAATATTTAAGAGCTTTGTGCTAATCGTATTATACAAAAGGTGACGCGTATCATGACTCAATTTTACCCGCTTTATATTCATTTGCACTTCTCGTTCTCTTTCGCGTTGTAAATAGTGTGGTCAAGATGTTAAATAAAGTTTTTTTTTACTTCATAAGGCGCTTATCAGACATTTTTGGATTCTTCTTCCACTTGGAGATCATTGAAACCTGGTTGAGATCACGTCAATATGTAAAAAAAGTAAAAATGGATTCTTAAGAATTGCTTAAGCACAATACTTCAAACAACTACATCTGTTAAGTTTCACAAATAGCCAGCCAAATCCTTCGCGCATAAGAACGCATACAGCTGATTTAGTATCCTCTATGCATTCCTGGAGAAATTTACATAACTTGGGATTATATCCGATACAGAATTATCTTTTATTGCTGTTGGAATATCTCAACATTTAAGTTCCCCAAAAAATATTAGCCTAGCTGTTGATAGCAGATTATTCTAAATATACCCACCTGCGTGTGCCGTGGAGCCAGGAAATCTTAGAATCGTTCGGAAAATATGAGACAATTAAGTGGTCAACGTTCCCAGATGGGTCCTATTTTTTATTTATATATAAGCGCTGGCAGATTTTGTGTGCATATGTATAAACAAAATTCCGGAGCCCAGAAGTTTTATTGCACCGAAGTGGGCGATGGTGGTATATATAGATAGGCTTAGGTTCGTTACAAAATGCTAAAATTGACCAGTTGCACTGTTACAGAACAGCTAACCCGTGCTTGCGTTTGCAGATTCTTAACGGTCATGTGAATATCCTCTCTCCGTTTTCAATCAAAGCTTCACACAACGTGAACCTTTTTGATAATACTGCCTATTTCGCAAACGCTATTTGCTTTCTTGTCGGGATACAAGCGATAAAAGCGCGATGTAGATGTGTTAATGGGCACTTTTCTCACTTGATGTGCCAAAACAAGTCGTTTAAATGCAGCACTTTATTAATAACAGGAACATTTATGCACTGGTGCATTTATTTATATTTTAAGAGATAAATTTCAATGGGCGAAACATTGTAACGCGTTGAGTGAAAACGCATGGAAATTAAAGCTCTTGTTCGCTTTTATTTTGTAAGATCAATGACGCTATGCCTCTACATTAGTGAATAGGTTTCTATATTTAAAGTTCTCACAACTTGACGTGGCATAGCGTTGGCCAATACTAAATATTTGGCGAATCGGCTATTATTAGCGTTGATTTATAAATTTCTTTGCACTTTTTTCATCAACATAAACACTGCTTTGCCTTCGCGCGCTATTTATGTTTTTAGTGCACCTTTTTGGTGCTTTTATTTTACATGCTGAAAAATTTTTATTTCTAGAAAAGCACAAGAAAATGTTATTCCAATAAATACAAAATGCTTATTATGATCCGAGTACTAAAAATAAAATAAATATTAACAAATTTTTTTGTAAAAAATTGGAAAAGTTTTTATTTACTATTGTATTTTTAGTGACTCGTTAAATTGTTATATATTTTTGGTGTGTATGTGCTTCTATTATTCCAAATTCTAAAATTATTTATTAAACTTGTATATTTTTCCCTTAATCTTTTAGAACTTGCCCTTATCGTTCAAAATTTTCTAATTTTGTAGATACCGTATCGTAGAAATTTCTCTTCGTTGAATGTGTTGGGATTTACTGCAGGACGCTTTTATCAATGTGCAAAGCCATCAGTCACAACCGCAAAGCGCATCACCCGATTTTTGATAACAGATGTTTATATTATTGCGTACTTATAACAAAAAAATTATTTATTCCGTAAATTTTTTAATAAAATTTAAAAAAGTGAGTTCGGATTGATTTTTAGCAAAAGTACAAAACTCTCAATATCTTCATGTGGTTGAAAACTTTAAACCACGAAGTACATAATGGTTAACGCGCATTTGCAAGGTTTATATGTGGTTATAAAAAGTATAAACGATACGACACGAAAAGTAGTATTGTTCTTAATAATAAGCAATTACATTTATTTATTAATAATTCATAGACACAATAGTTTTTATCAATAAAACATAAAATGTAAATCACTATTTACTTCAATTATAATGTAGAGTTAATCAATCAAACATACTTAGAATTTAAATTGGGTGTACATAAATGATGAAGTCTGTTCTATTGCAACTCCTTTTTAAAATATCTTGTCATGTTTTTTGCACAAAGAAATATTAGAAACCTGCTGCAAAACGTTTCGCTTCATTATTGATAATGGCACATAAATATGGAAATAATATTGATTAAAATGACTTTACAGCTTCGAACAAGGTGACTAAAATGTAACTCTCGAATTTCCATGAGTGACTTCATTCATTAATTAGTATCGAGCGCTACTAATTAATATATCCTTCGAATTGTAATAGCCTGGCTCATTTTGTTCTTTATTGTTTGGGTACATATTTATTTTTGAATGATAACAATAGATAAAAGGGAACGCACGCCCGGCGCAAATATTTACGTTTGCATGTGCTAAACCGTCCTTTTCTTATTCTGTTTTTTTTTTAATATATTTGCACACTAGCTTTGATATTGAAAATATTTATGTGCACCTCGATTGAAGAGTAGTAGCGGCCTCACTATAATTTATCTTATTTTAAATATTTTTAATTAGAATGATTGCGCTTTCATTATTCCCTAAAGATTTTGTTGTGCATAAATAAACAAATTTGTTTGTGGTAGTCGATGTGTAATATCGATTAAAATTTATGGTGCCTTTACATTATTTAATTAAAAATGTACCAAACTAGTTTCATCGAAACTAAAACAAAAATTTATAAATTTGACCTTATGTACTACAACATTTGTATCACTTCCACTTAAGATAGTTCCGCGTGGCCAATGGATTTTTGTAGGTATCCAACATAACGCAGTAAACAAATATTGCGGTTTTTACAAAAAATTAGCATTAATTTTAGTTTAAAACAAAATGTGTTTTTTAGCGTTTGCGCTAATAAAATTAGATCAAATTTTATACAACAAATTTAATGACAACATGTAAATATCCATGTAGAAAAATTTAGTAAATATAGAGATTAAAAATATCTACACGTAATCCAATAAAATTTTATAATTTCTATTATAAAGTATTGTATTTATTATCTTAATTCCTAATTCCTTATAAAGAATTAAATATTGATAAAGCAATTTTTTTTTTCAATGCAAAGCGTGCCTCATTTGTACATTATTTATTTTTAAACTGCAGAATTCTGACTGATTAAAGAAACGTAAAAACCGACTTGAGAAAAAGTTATAATAATAAAGTCGATACAAAACAAGGTCTCCCCACAAAAATAGGCTACAAACTAGGACACTAAAGCTACGAAATGCAATTAAGAACGTTTATGGATTAATTTTGCTAATGATTCTCCCTGTATATGCAATTACGGACAACTTGCGTACGGGAAAGGTCACAACGAGGGTAGCATTGACCTACATTCGAATCCAACCCTCCAATCAGGCATATCCATTTCAAGTGCGTCAGCAAAACAAAACCAGCTCCAGAATATTACGTCAAATGCATCCCGAAGACGGGATACATTTTGCTCCTCATATTAATATTCTCAAATAAATCCGAGCGCACAACAAAAGCAATTGAAGACCTATTGTTGAGACCCTTCTTAAGCTTGCAGGACACGAAGAGATTATAAGAAAATAGCACGCATTGCTGTAACAATTCCTATACACACTTCCTCATTTACATTATTTTCTAATAGAATTATCTAAGTTATCAAGTATTGATTGCACTGATAGACAAAACAAATGTCACAACAAACTCTTCGTCATCCGAATTTCACAATTTTTATGGAAGGCATTTTTTGGAATAGATTCTAATTTCCTTTAGGTACTTCCGATAAAATTGCGATACAAAACCGAACCAAATCAAAAGGTAAACAATAACACTACTGCGAAAGCAAATTCTGTCATGAGAATTTTGGCTTACCTCTAGTTATCTTCGAAATCCAAAATCGATTTAACAAAAGTAAAAGGCACTATGTGTTTGGAAACATGAAAATTTTAATGGTTGAACCGAGGCTCTGTTGATCGTTTAGCGAGCAAATAACGGCGGCATTGGACTGTATCCAGAGCTTTCGTGAGATCGACGTCGCGGACTGTAGTTGAACCGGCGCAGGTCCGAGGTAGTCTACACGTTTTGCGGCGCGACGAATCGACTATCAACCCGACGGCCAGCGTCGTGTTTTGCCGCTACGCTACTTTTGTATTTGTATATTACAATTCGCTATTCTATCGCATACTACCAATCGAATTATTGAAAAAACTATGTGTAATGACCAAACTAGATCTTTAATACGTAGGTATATATTTGGTCTGCAAACACTTTCGAGCGGTTATCGATTTTTTAATATAAAAACAATTTTGAAAGTGATTTGTCTACTATTCGTTATTCGCAATATACAAAAAGATTTCCGTTTAAGCCAAACAGGGAAAACACAAAAAATATATCAACACTGACCTCATTACATTCGATAAGCTCACAATGTATCTTTTTCTCGTTAGCAGTGACAAAATTATATCAGTAAATTAATATCAATTAACTAAAACAAAAAATAAAGGAAAACTACATACATTACGTTCGTCGTCGTGATGCATCGTCTGAAAATATGGATGAATACGAAACAACTTCCACGAAATGCTTTCCCATGCTCTTAACTCATATGGTGATCTTAATGCCAGATTTTTCTTTTTCATGATTTATTCTTGTGCAACACTCGCAACAAAACTAACACCGATCCAATATTACCATAAATACAAACTAAGTATTTTATTATTATCGCTGCATACCGGTTACGAAATGGATTTTTATTTAAAAAAGTGTTAATTTATCTCGATTTGTTATGCTCTACAAAACTAGTTATTAAGGTAAGAATAGAATCAGCAGTGACAATGAAAAAATAATACCATAAAAGAAATACTTCACAATTGTAATTAATATCCTTTTAATTGACTACAAGGTAGAAACTGAAGGATTATTTATATTGGATAGGAACTTTTTTTATTTCTCGTTTTATTTATTTATTTTTGGTTCTTGAGTTATTTATTATTTAATGATAAACGTCACTTATATTGTGATCTTGAAAATTCTATTATTCGAATAATCAAATATATTTTAATAATAAACATTCGCAAACAATATAAAGGAATGTTATATTTGTTGATAAGATTGTAATTCGATTGTGCATTTTCCTTAAATAACCTAATAATACCTATAAATAATCCTATAAGATGTAAGATTTAATCGCGATATTCGTTGATTATAATAATCTGACTTGACCAGCTTCGTCCGGTAAAGAATATTCAGTTTATTTAGGCGATTATAACTTTTGTTTAATTTATAATCGTAAAGATCTTACACTATCATAATATAAGTAGCTTGTGTGCCAATCTAAGCAATTAAAACAAAACGAAATAAAAATAACAGTATGTATTTATAACAAAATTGAAAACGAAAAATTATGAAGTTAATAAAAATTCTAATACCAAATGTCAAATAGTCAAACTTATGAAGATATTTAACATAATGATTGCATTTAATGTCCTAGCAAATAAACTAAACTATCTTCTATCTTAATGACTTTTATTTTATTTAATATGTTATTTTCCAGCTTTCAAGAACTTAAAAAAACTTTGCGCATTACAAAGAAGAAAGTTCGTTAAGTAATATATTCTATGTAAAAATTTAAAAAATAATGTTTTAAAAATAAAAATACTCATTGTACTTTTGTCTTTGAATTAAGAAAGTAAGGTAATCACGAAAATTTTCGACTTCGTTTTTGTACTTTACGGATTCGGGAACCAAGGACGCTTTCTATACTGGAACAGTTCTTAAACCGCATTAAAGTTGCACTTAATTACCAACAGTAGCGTCATCTATAATGACCTTTCAGAACTCCTGCTCGTTTGAAACTTAGAGTGAAGGATTTTAAACTGGTCGTCTTTAAGTCGGTATTCTCTAAACTGGATGATCTTAAACTGGAGTTCTACTGTATATCTATATTTAAATCTGTGTTAAAACAACAGGATTTCTCTTTTAAACCTGGTATTTGTGACAACATATATTTGTTCTTTCCATAATTAGTATTATCTCTCAAATTTTCCATAGCTTTGCTATCACTTCTTGAATGCCATATTATCTTGTAATTCTTCAATTTTTTATTGTATTAAATGCATCTCTTTGGTGAGACGTTTAAACGCAAAGGCACGCTATAGTCAAAATAGAGATGTAATGTAAAGCAAAGCATTATTGTAAGTGCAAATCACACCGCCCATGCACAAATAACCAAACGAAGTAGTACAGGTTCCATAAACAACATCGCAGACATTAAAGTTGCTCAAAAACAATCACAGCATGTAGGTCATATTTGTTACATGAACCATAAATCTATGCTCAGTACTCATATAAAGCTCCAGATTCTTCGCTCCTTGAGATAATTAAAGACTCACTCCGCTAACCCTGAAGCTAAGAAAGTGACAATCTTGCTTACCAGAGAACAGGAGCACAGGTGTCTTTTCCAGATTCATTTTGAGAAAGTGTTCTGTAGATCATGACGTTTTTTTGGTAGAGAAAAGGAAACCCTGCTCTACGGACGAATAGTCGGCAAGTTGTTGGAAATTTTAATCTTTTGTATTCTCGGTCATTTAAATTCATTTTGTAATATTATATATTTAGGCTACATCTAATTAATTATTAACATCAATAAGTAAAAGTTATAATTTATTAAAAAATATCATAATAAAACTGTACAATTAAAACCTTTTTT
>JAUIMW010002242.1:0-11002 GCA_033557785.1 Enochrus cinctus | reverse complement strand
TTTATATATTAACATATTTCAAACGAAGTACACTATTCTGATCGTATTTAATAGCAGCCAATATGTGATTGCTTAAGTGTTAATTACATATATTATTAATTAGAATTTTAACGCCACCAAAAATAAAATAACGGCGCTAAGCTTCGTGAATATTTTTATATTAGTAATTTTCCCAGCAAAAAATATTAATTAAAAATGTCGTTAACCGCAGGTCCGTGATATTTTTTATATATATAATAATATAAAAGATTATGTTTTGTTATTGCGTGCTAAGATTTCTGATACCGCCATTAATGACTTTATTTTAAAACTAATCAATCACGTTGCTGTCACAACTTCACACATTTCACGTATTTTAATGGCTTTGTTCTCTTTAGGGGCCTTCAAATTTGTGTTGGAAGATTGCGAAAATTTAAAAATGATTCTGTTTTCAGTAAAAAAAATATTGACTGCGGTTTTTTTCTAAGGTAAATAAGAACGAATTAGGCAATAAATGTTTAAGATTTTCCAGGTGAATAAACTTTTGCGATAATGTCAATAAAGTAAAGCTATGTATAGAAACTACAAAGGTAGGCTTAGGGTGTGCGTGCCTTTATAAAGGCCATTAATAAGCATAACTGCTTCCACAATTCTTGCCTAGTTTTATTGCCCAAGTTTACATTTTATTGAAAATCTTGACGATATATAAATAAGAGACACGACCTGTTTGTTTTATATGGAAAATGTTTGCGTTAATTATAATACATACTAATGGATTCATATGTTTTAGTTCTGATTATCTATAAATTGTTTGCTTACGTTGCGTGACTAACGTTGCATCTAGGAAAAACAAAATTACACTTACTAAAAAGGAAAAGTTTTATAGTTCAGGCATCAAAGCAACATTTCGCTTTGTTCTTGAAAACAATTTCTATTAAAATTGTATAAAATTACTCGTTAACAATACAAAACTTGTTTTCAGAATAAATATGCAAAATTAAATGTTTGTTACATAACTAAAAATAAAATTGGAAAATTTTGCTTTAACGAGTATGTGTTATATTAAAATGGTAATTCCTTACAGTGGGTCTTCGAGTGAAAACCATATGAGCCGCTTTTAAGTATAATTTAAATATTATGATTTATAGTAAAATTAAGTTCTAAATGGCGATAAAACAGAATATATTGTGTGTAAAAGGCACACAAGACGGTGGGAGAGTTGCCAATGATTTATTGGATAATTATTATAATTTCTGGCGTGTCATGAGCAATAAAATGGCCATAGAAATAAAAACGTAACAGAATTAAACGACTAGTAAATCAAGGCATAAGTGCGGAACCACCCCGTCGTTTCCTTTAACAAACAGTGGCGCATGTCCCCAATTACCCATTACCTATACGAGGTGTTTAGGGTCCGAGCTGCTAATGGTGCCGTCTCACGCGTTTGTTTGTCGTAAATCACTAAAGCACTGACACAGTAACCTGCTAACTAGATGCTGTCAATCGACCACATTTGAATTGGAAATTGATCCGTCTGTAGTTCCTCTATTGACTGGACAACTAGATGAGCCATTGTCCAGTATAATTGCGCACCTGTGATCAGACTGCTTCTGTATATGTGGTTATGTATGTCCCTCAACAACCCGTTACTGGCAACTCAAATTACCCCGATGAGCTCCATGTAATAGCGGATGCTCTAATTAGAACCTTAATTGAAATAAACATTTAATGCGATTAAAAACGATATTATGTTGAAATTTATTGATCTCTTGTAATATTGCTATGGTTAAACCATTGAAAATAAATAGTATAAATGACTTAAATATTAACGACCAATAATCAAAAACTTTAGAGGTAAATCATTTTCTCACGTTAAACAAAGTATTTTCGTTTAAACGTTATATGGGCGTCTCTGAAATTTTATTTCTTTCTTTTTGTTTTATATAAACTGCATACAGAAAAATCGTAATGGTACGTAAGTATTCCAAAAAACCAATTAAAATATTTTGAATATTTATATGGAAGTTAAATTTAAAATGAGTCATAAATAGACGAATACATTTTACAGAACATTTTTGAGCTAGACCATGAAAAGTCAAGGCGTGAATCAGACTGTTAATGACACGGCAACACGAGCCGTAATACCAACACCTGTGAACTCCCAAATAATTCAGATGCAATCTTAAGCAACCGCATTTCCCGGTAGCTCATAAACATTACAAACCGTAGTTTTGCTTTCTTTTTCATAAAGAACCAGTGGGAAACAAAGATTCTCATACGTGATATGCCTGTGTAAAATACGTGCCGCTTTTGTACACCTTACAAATGCAAACGTTTTGCGCTAAACGACTGCCAAAGATCCAAGAAGAAATGCATTAGTAGACATGCATGAGAATCGAGGGTGAAGGCTTTCACATCTGCCGTAGTATAAAATAAGGGGTTGCCCCTTTCAGTTCAAAATACTTTTTAACACTTGTATTTAATATTCGATATGATAGATCGATTCGAAAATACATTGATATTCTAATTTCATAAATTTATGTGTGGACACTATAATGAAAAATAAGAAAATAAATAAAAAAATCTGCAGCAGGTACGCGTATAAAGTGCATTGCTCCCGCTCCTTCATAATTTCTATCAGAGCGAAACTGATTGAAGAGCGCGTAAGAAATATTAATTGGTTTAATTAATGTAAACACAGCCACTTAACGAGGGAGCTCCATGTCAAAGTATGTAGCAATTAAGGTAAATAAAAATTTTATGAGGAAACTTCAAAGGGAATCCATACAGAGTGCATGGGTGCCAAAGGATGTATCCGCGAATGCTTAGAGTCGCTGGTGACACAAAAGGACAAATTAAAGCTTCTTTGAGCGATTTCTTTAAAAGCGCCCGAAACCTATTGTGTACTAAACGAGCTTTTAAACAGGCGCTGCCGCTATTTTTAACGTGGCAATTAATTTTTAATAAATCATTCAATCAGTGCTTCCTTCATTTATAACTATATGGACTTTAGTCTTCCCTTTACATTTTGAATAAAAAATTACTCCCAATTTCTGCCTTTAAAAAATCCTATAGACATGGCTATTAATTTTTTATATTCAACATAGTTATAATAGCTGTAATTATTTGGTTTTGAACTTTTATTGTTTCTTATTTTTTTATTTTATGGATTTTATTGTTTTGATCAATATTCTTCGCATACACATTTTTAACTAAACATATATATGCTAGTGGTGGAATTCATGTCTCTCTTAAGTTCAAGTATTTAGATAGACGACTACAGGCCAAATTACTAATGTGTAATAGGGATATCAGTTCTCAGCTATTGATAGCTTTTCTTAAATTTAAGTTGCATATTATCGCGATTTTACTATATCTATTAAATAAAAGAAATAATTTCTTTTTTAGAACAATCTTCTTACTAACTGCGAGAAATAATGTTTTCGAGAAAGTTTCTACATTATTGTTATTCCTCTTAAAACTTAAACTCTTTCTATATCAAGGAATGATTTATCTAAACGGATGGCACTAAATCGGTTGAATATTCCGAATGAGGCACTTGTCTAGCTCAGTTGCATTCCTCTTTTCTTCAATTTTATTTTGTTATTTTATTATTATTATGTTATGTAATCAGAGGAGTTGTTGGCAACTAATGCTAGAGGCAATGTTACCAATCCACCAAACAGACAATAACTAGTAGTTTGATTAAAGCTACTTATTATAACCAGTTGCAATCTTGCTTAGAAGTTGATGATTTCGCTGCCTAGTAAAATATGTAGATTATAAATGCATTCCTTATATACCTAACCAATTTCAAAAGTCTTTATTCTGTCATCCAAGAAGCTTCAAGTTTGTTAGCTATTTCCTGAACTTTCTTCATTACCGCATTCAACAGGTCGCCCACTACACTATCAATTATGTTTAAATCACCATTACCTTCAGAAATGTGCATGAATATCGTATTTTTTGTGGATGTTACATTGAATCCTAAAGGAAAATAAAACAATGTGCATTGTCCAATATTCAGAAGTTTGATAGCTCACTTTTTTAATTAAGAGTAACAATTATTGTCGTCATACTTCACTATCTAAAAAGTGATTAGGTTTTTGCCAAAATGATTGAAGTGGGTTTTTCATCCATCATGATGATTATGAGAATTATTTTTGAACGCGTTGGAGTGACAGCAGAATACCATAAAAGGACAACATATAGTAGGATGGGTCTATTTGGATAGGGGTCAGACAGGCATATAGGTAAATTTTTGGTTTAATCAGCGCCACCTGGGAATTAAAGTATGAGATGTATGATGCGTAGTTCAGAGGTACGATGGCGTGTTTAAGTGTGTTAATACATAAATATGTATCAAAAATATCAATTAATATAATAAAATCTTAATTAATTGCCAAACTTTCGATCAGCTTTGTGATCTTTGCTATAGAATTTCTTTACACTTATCATATCATTTTAATATTGCAAATAAATAACAGATAGTATTGTCTGCTTTTATGTTACTTTAACGTTTCTTTTAATCTATATCAAGATAAACTTAAATTTTTTTGCAAACTATTTTTTTTTAATAAATGTTACATAACTATTCTAAAATGAAGTAAATAATTCAAAAAAATATTTTTCAAATAATGTGATTGCACATTATTTTCAGGGTATTTACGGTACGCCGTTCACACTGATTAGTATCCTAATTGTTGAATCTGGTGGTAACTCATAAATTGGTTGATTTTGAATGAGAAAATTTATCTGAAAAGAACCTAGAGATGCATGTATAGTTCTATAACTTGTAATTTATCGAGTCAGAATGTTATTTGTTTTCGAATAAATTTTTTAAAGAATTATCTTGAATATGAAGAATACAAGACTGGAAGATCTTCTTCATAAGTTTATATGTATCCATCTAAATTATATTTGTATTTCTCTACTTTTTTTTATAGATCATTGTGTGACAAGAGCCAAATAGCACTGTGTTCCATAGAAAAATTATACACGTTATATAGTCCTTTAAACTTATATTTTAAACAGTCTTTAGCTGTCTCATGACCCACAGTAAATTGAATAACTCAATGAGTTGCCCAAAAAACGAATCTTTCACGATACGAAAGTACCGAAAAGCCTGTCTTACATCTCACAGTTTTGACGTAGTTTCTCTTTAAAGTTTAGGATTTTATTCACCTACAACAACGAATCGCATTTACTTTGGCATAAGAAGGAGTTACATTTGTATTAAAAGAGATTTAGACATTCAAACAAAAAAAATAAATAAAAAATAAAGAAATTTCAAAGAGAAGATCCAATAAATATGATGAATAAAAAATGTACAAAGATCCTAGACGAAATCATAGTTGAATCCCTACAAGCAACTAAATACAGTTGTAGTTTTTTCAATGGGTGGTTTTTATTTTAATTTAAACAGCGCTTTACATTATTTACAAGAAGCCTAAATTGAAACACATAAAGCTTATGTCGACCGATACTTCTGCATTTAGTGGTCGTGCACAACATATTTCGCAATATGTTTCGAATATTTTATGCTAAAGTAAGCTCTACATGGTAAACAAGAAAGACAACAAGCTGACGAGTAGTAACGTATTTCTGTAGTACAAGTACAGAGACAGCTGTGCAGCGTGGTTCGCTACATTCCACCGACGTTGTGGGTGGACTTTAACAATGAGTAAATGCTTGACTTTATGAAGAGGTTAAGGTTAATTTAGTAATAACATCTACTTACGTAGAAGTGTGAATAAATCATTTTAATTCGCTGAGCATATTTTGTCCTATTATTTGTATATATTTAAAAAACTAGAACATAATTAGAAAAACACTCGTATGAGATGTTCGAGATTATACAAAATATGAAATTTCGCTTTTTAAATAAACAGTCCAATATTAATTTAATTAGTGTAAAACCGATTTAGTTATCAAATTGTCAAATGCAGATGTCTTAGTTGTAATAAGAGTTTTCGAACAAACTATTTGGGCAAGACCTGGATCAGATGTAGGGAAAGTACAAGTGACCTAACCCTTTTGGCAAAATTTAAACCGCGGCCCGACCCGGCTCAACCCAATCGTGGTAACTTATTCATCATATCCTGATCCTCTAGATACCCGACATTTTCGGAACAACGTTTAAGGTACTTTTCTTGCATGTTGAACTCTACAATTATAGCTGAATATTCTAGTTTTAATTAATATTTAACACAAGTAGCGATTCATTCATTACATCGATAACTTACTAAAGTCAAAATAAACCATCACCTACATATAGTTAATATATTCATTAGCACAGTTTTAGTGAATAGATATGCGTAATACTTCAGAAATGTAACAGTTTGAATAAATAAATTTTTATAGTTTGGGCCAAACGTAATAATTTATGTAAATTGCTACGTTAAAAAGATCTCTTCAAAATTTTAACATGGTGACTAACTTAATTACCATGATCGTAAAGTTTAAAAGTACAATAATTGGTTTTTCCAAAATACGTATCCATTTTATATGTATTTCCTTTAATTGCGTCTTGAATAGGTAAACGTTTTATTTATATTTAAGGTAAACTATGTACTACCAAATAAGGCGGACAGAATGATGGGCTCACTGTTGGTCCATAAGAAGTGTCCGTTATAAATTAGGTTAGGTTTGGACGTCGGCCTCGGATGATCGTAAATATGTCGCCTTGAGCTACACCAGCACCATTTGCGACTATTTCAAAAAGTAAAAAATAAAGTTTACGGATAGAAAGGTTTTAAGGGAGAAGAATTATAGCCAGTGAAACCTTCTTATAAGTCGCGAAGCGTTTTATAATATGAGATTTTTTCCATGCAAAAAGCGCTCTCATAGGGTTTTATTGTTCTTAAGTAGAGCTTTTATCGAACAAAATCTGTCAATTTTAGTTTAAAGATATTAAAATTTAAAGTACTCTTACCTCTTTTTGGATGTAAAAAAAACTAAAATATAATTTCAGTACAACTGTTTTTATTAAAAACAACTAAGGAATCATCTAATTAATTTGTCAAAATGAAAAATTTAATATTTGATATTTAATGAAATTCTAGCCATTAGTTTCTTTTTGCTGAGGTTTAACGCTATATAAAATTACGTTGTGATTCATTTCTTCGCGATATTAATTATCAAGGTCCTAAAACTGTAACAGTCTGTTTTAGTTTTCAATTTACTCGTTTCATTTGGAGCCGTATTAAATTCTCCACACAATTCGATACAAAACTAAAAAGTTTATATTAAAGTATCAGATATCCAAATGTCTGCTGCAGAAGCGGAACGTAGTGTAGGTGTCACGTTGTGTGAGGGAATTTCAACAAGACAGCTTACGGAAGACACCCGCGTAGTTCAATATTGCACTGCACTTAGCATGTTGAAAAGCAACAATAAAAAACTGACTGTCGAATATGTGTTTTTATTTTATTTTTGTGTTCGCGTATGTATGTATCAAGTATCCGAAAGAATTTTGTGTTTGCGAGGGAATATTATATCTATACAATGTGCTACATTTGCTGTCTGACACTTATCAATTTAGCGTTCCCTTTTGCTTTTTTTGCGTATTATTGATTTTTACTTTATTGCAAAACATTGCCTGACCAACAAAGATTTAATAACGTATTTAAAAAAGTAAACAAACACTTCAATGAGAAGTGCAGTTATTAATTATATAATCCATGCTAGTACATGCATAGAGGTAAATAATTCAACGTACTGCCAGGCTGAAAAATGTTTTGGACTTATTTAGAATAAGTAATTAAATTTCGTAAATGTACACGATTCTTGTTAAGCATAAACACCAGAGGCTTATTTATATTCGAAGAATGTAGGCACGAAAGTTATCAAATAAAATTATACATTTAAGACATGTAAACTAAGGATGGATTACTTCCGTTTGCTTCCGTTAACAATAAAAACTTAATAATCAGTCATCACCTTCTTGTTGCTTTTTTAATTTACACTTGTCCAATTTAAGCATGCCCGAAATCCATTGGGGAATTTCTTATGGGAAAATAAGTGCAGTAAATTAAGAAATTTCTTTATGGTAATGAACGCAGTGAAGTTACTTTAAAACATTTCTGAACGTTTCATATTAATTAAAGTTAAGATTTTAATTAAGTTTTATTATTTCATTATCTTGAACCGCCAAATTAAAAAAAATGTACAAAATTTCTAGATAAAAATGTTTTTTTAGTTATTTTGCATATGCTCTGAATTGTTTTAGCTTAAAATCAAAAATCTTCTCTGAGAACGCCGCATTACTTCAAAGCTGGCATAAGAAACAACGTACATGGTTTTAGGACCCATCAGTAATTCATATGAGGAGGTCGAATTACCATTAACACGTTTCTCGTAAAAAAACATTTTCAACATTCGGAACTTTTTATCTATTGCTACATTGTTTTAACCTTGTTAGGGTGGTATTTAGAATTGATCTTGTGTCCAGCAGTTTTTATTCTAGCCGATCGTCGATGTCGATGGTAGATTAGATACCTGAACAATGCAAGGATTTATACGCCCTACTTTATCGAACTCGCTGTTTGTTTTAATTGGGCCATTTGAGCTGCATTCTGTACAGTAGTTTTAGGACAAGCTGAACAGTGGAACTTCCAAGCCTAATGGTCAGTAATTTTTGGGTTTTTGTTGTAATTTATCAATACCCCTAACGAGGCCAATCTGTGGAGAAACTCATTTAATTAGTAAAGTTATTGTAGTCATTTTTCTCCATAGAATAAATTACGGCCATAAAAGACTTTGTAAAATGTAATTCACACTTTTTATCTATGTCTTATCAAAGATATGGCAACATGTTTAACCTCTAACCCCACATACAATTTTTAAGTTTTTAACAATAAAATCTTATTTTATTTAGCTAATATTATCTATATTATTATTTTAATGTGAATACCATTAATGGGATAATCACCCTCGGTTTTACCCATTTCATTTTTTAAATCTACTCTCTAAAACACCTAGACCAATAAGATATTAATTTATCAAAAATATATGCTAATTTTCAATTATACGTGGAAAAATATGTACTACTTATACAAGTATATTTCAATATATTCCCAGTACCTGTGGTGTTATATTCCTATTGGTGATACGTATTTGTAATAACTTGCCTCCGATGACCATTAATATGTAAAAGAAGTTAAATATGGAGAATATAAAATAATATCCATCTCAGTTTTATGCGATTTATATCACGTAATTTAATCTCCCGCCGCCAAACAGATTTGTTTAGATGTTGTAAACAAATGTTATACAATGGGTATGGTAATTAAATGAGGCTCATCTAGTCTCTTGATGATGAAACTATATAATTAGGTAGTTTTTAGGCGAATGTGCATTTTAACGCTGAACCATAAGAAAAAAACAATGTACAAAACCCATTAAATTTTAACAACTTTTTTACTGCCATTCTGTATAAATAAAATATACACAGGTCTGTATTAAACAGTGTAGGTTGTCAAAGACTTGCTATCTGCGTAACGCGTCTTAACAACTAAATTATGGATTGTTTGGTTTTTAAATCTGATATGAAGCTACTACAATTTTAATGTACCTGCTTCGGCCAGATATGTAAATGGAACCGTTAAATTTGAAAGGAATGCCTATTACCGTCCTATATTCATCATATTATTCAGACTATTTTGGAATTTTATGCGATATGAAATATTTTCCAGATAAATTTTAATATTTTACGTATAAAGGTCAAGTGCTCTGCCGCTGGCGAAGAGCTTTCATAACGATTTCAACTATTCTTGAACTTTCATTTGGATATTACGAGAATACCTCGATTTTATTTGTACACAACACGCGAGTAAATACGGCAACAAAAAATAGAGCAACTCCTCATTTATGCATATTTCTATGCTTCGCATTCTGTTACATCATACCCTTATAAAATATATTTCTAAATTATAGCAATGCCTAATTTTAGAGGTCCTTCTGAAACAATGTACTTATTAAGTAATTCTACAATTTTTTTCTCATCAACATATTTTTATTTTGGTGTACATAATATAAAAAAAAAGGTTTTATTTATACGTTCAGGACATATTAAGCTGGAGGGAATTTTAAGTAACCACACCATACTAAAAATAACGTTGCTTGCCTTTGTATCGCTTTAACATATACACAGTTTATAAAAACAATTTTGTATGTAGATAACACAATGAATCGAAATTTTTGCCGAGTATGTTTTTTTTTGTTCTTTAAAGGCATTGTTTCAAAATGTTGTAGAGAATAATGTCTAGTTATAAAATATAATAATTACACTCTTCCAGTCGTCTCCATTGTTTAAAACGCTCGCAATGCTCTAAAGAATAATGCATATGTGGACGTTTATTTCACAGAAAAGTAGAGCGAAGGTTTTTGCGGATTATTTTTAATAAAATATGCTCTATTCAGTTTTCAAATATTTATGAAGCCATGAAATATTTCCATGCACTTTATGGTGTTTATATTTTATTTACTGCTCTAGGCGCTATGTTGGCATGCCAATGTCATGCACGCATTACTAAAAATCTTTATAAAAATGATGGGTAGGTACTTAAAATGTTTTTAAAGGGAAGTAATGAACAAACATTATAATTTTATAATTATTCATGCTAAAAAAGTTGTGGTGAATTCATATGTTTCTTATGGTCTTTTTGATTTACAACCTGTCAAATTTATCAACACAATGAATGTTGTCCACAGTATACGATCAATAATTTACAACAATATAAATTCTCGGATGGTAAATCTTTCGTATATTCCCTTTTAAATAAATTATGCTTGCTTACTCAATTTACCTCGGTGTCTAGGTATACTGTAGACCACCGTCGTCGTAAGAATACAAATGATTACTGCAGGCAAATTATTTCTTGATAAAGCATAAACAAAAGAAACAAAGAGTTTTGCAGGCGCATTTTCGTAAAAGGAACTAAAACAAACGTCTTCTTTGTAGGTTTCTTTATTTTTTATAATTTGTTGTAATTTTGTGTGTGTATATATATATATATATATA
>JAUIMW010002241.1:0-11003 GCA_033557785.1 Enochrus cinctus | reverse complement strand
GGCTATATTGTTTATTAACGAGATTGGTCTGTAGTTTTCCAGCCTTTTTCTAGGGCCATTTTTGTGAATTGGTACCATTATGCTCTCCTTGAAAACAGTCGGCACTCTTCCAGTTTTCAAAATGAAGTTGAATATGTGCTGCATAGGTATCAGTATGTAGGGGTGTATTATTTTTAATGTTGTCGCAGTAATTCCGTCTTTTCCTGGTGCTCCGTTATTTTTATATATACTCTGTTAAGAAGGGCTTTTGTGATGCACAAAAATAAGGGTAAAACGGTCAGAAACGATAACCAGCGAAGCTGCAAGCAAGCAATATATAGCGGGAGCTTGCATAGGCAGCAAAAATTATACAGAGATATAAACTATGATATAGGCATCTATAATTTTAGAAAGATATAAACCATGATGTTACAATAAGTTTCTGCGACAAATATAAAGTTCATTTATGTCTTGTAATAGATAGGAATCACTTTAAAAATGTCCATAGAAAAATATAGTATACTTTTAGGTAAATTGTTCTTACTAATTTTAGATAAAAATATAATACTTTACGTGCTGAATTGTAAAATTTTTTATTGTAACGAAATTGTGTATTTTTCTCTTTAATTTTTATTATAAGTTATTAAATCATTTCAGTACTTTCGCACTGATCGAGATCATATCTCTATTGTAATGAACATTCTGAAAAAAGCTGGAAAAATGTGATATTCAAATATTTTTCTCTTTATTACTCTTTATTTACATCGTATCATAGAATATAGAAAAAATTTTGCTCATTATAAATGAAAATTAAGTCTGAAGGTGTTTATGACATTTTAAATTGATTCGCTTAAATTCCCTTAATTTTAAGGTAGAACCTAAATACTTAGTTAGTAATTAATTAAATTTAAGTTAAGCTTAAAATATGTTCGGCTCTAATTTCTACTAAATATTAATAAGGTAAACAACTTAAAATATTTATGTAATCATAATAAAATTGGCGATAACAAATGATTGAAAATAGTTTTCCATAGTTAAAAATGTGCATATATGTTAGAGCTATCAGTTTTTAAGTGACCAATACTTTTTTACTTTTCATAATAACTTAGTTAATTAAAAATAGTAAAAAAAATTACTGATCACTTAAAATCTGATAGTTTTAACATATGTGCACACTGGAAAACTATTCGAAGTAATTTGCTATCGCAAATTTTAGTATAATTACATAAGTATTTTTAGTTGTTTAAGCATTTAATAATTATCTGGAATTTTCAGATAAAACAAAAATAAACGCCTGAAAAATTTGCTTACAGCTTACAGTTAAATACTAACTAGGTTTTCAGGTACTTCTTTTAAATTAAGAAATTTAAGCAAATTTTTGTACTCACTCAAGAGAAAAAAATTGTGATGGTAAAAGGTTAACGTGAAAGGCTAACTGGTGGTCTGGTACTGCAGACGTAAGTACCCGAATTAATAAAAATTTAGTGCAAAATTTGCGTAAGCACTCCGTAAAGAGATTAATCGCGGAGTGTTTTTGCCAGAGCACCATGTGTTCGGTAACGAGCGCTGGCATCAATTAAGTCGGTTGGAATAATAAAGCAGAAAAAAAAAACTGAAACTCCAAATTGATGTGTCATAAGTGCAACAATTACACGGAACTTGGCCATGCGTACGCGGGCGTCTGCTCGCGACGAACGTCAAAAGGCACACGAAGAGATTCCTAGGCACAGCTTCCCAGAAGTGATGACAATACGGAAATAACGCAAGATTTGCTCTGGACGCACCACCTCTCTTTCATTATAGCGAAGAATCTTAACAGGAGTGGGAAAAGAATGAATTAATACCTACATAGTGTTGTAGTATATAGAATTTATGATGGGTGGGGATATCTAAAGCCCGGCCTAAGGGGCGGTAAGGTAACACAAGGATTCACATACATATATACTTGGTCAGTTGACGATAACTACGAGAACAAGAAGTCAGTGTTGTTTGATGCTAGTTTATAATCGCGACGACGACGCCGGTTACCGTTTATTCTTAAATAATAACTTATGCAACTTGCCGGGTCGCTTGAAGCTTTTTAAGTAGTACTCGATATCAATTTTTGCTGAGTTTTTGAGTTTATCTCGCAACGCTGCTGAATAGTGATTTTTATGTTTTGAGAAGCAAGTTTGCTGAATATTTATTTAAATAAATTGAAAGTGTTACGCGTGTGCGAAATCAACTGAAGTTAACTTACGGTTTTTATTGACGTACTGGAAATGGAATCGCTCGAAATGAAATGTGCTGTGCATGGAGCGGACCATTACACTATTTTGGGACACTTGAAAGGGATGTTGGATAGGGACTTGAGGACAGCGAAATTCGCCAGTAAAGATACGACACCAGTAGACAGAATGTGCCATAATCACTCAGGAGTTTCGCGTTCACGTGTGGAGGAATTCCGATACGGGGACACTGTTAGTCATCGTAACCTTCCTAGAAGCCGGGTTACGAACTGTTTTTCCAGGAGAACAGCGCACAGTTATGTGTATAAAAGTTTTCAAAGTAAGTTTCTCTACCTTTTGCCTCTGATAGATTATGTATAACGAAGGCGGAGCGTGGAACTCAACAGGTGGCCAATCACCTCGTGGGAGAGACCTCTGCTCAAACAAACTATTTCACTTGATATTCATATTATGAACTTGCACATTTCCTTGCAGTGCAGCCAAACAAAACTTTCTTTTTAGAAATTCCCTTAAAGATTTTTAGATTTAAGTTTGAGAAGGAAAAAAAAGAAAAGTTTTGTCGATAGTTTTCGCGAACGGGTCCAGCCTCATTTTTCAAGGCCAAACCTGCATAGTACCTTCCGGTTCGGTTCGGTTTAGTTTTTCCATCCACGGATCGCTCCGGCAACCTCCGGGCGCCCGCCAGCGATGACACTCGCCGACCGTTGCGAATTTCAACCTCGCGTTCGCTAATTGCTTAAAGCGAACTTCTGAGTCACACTTTGGCAAATCGCACATTTTCGCGGCCTTTTTTATTATTATTTATTTATTCAAATTAAGGCACGCACGTTGGAACTCGATTTGTTTATTTTCACATTTTCCATTGGCCCTCGGCCTGCTCGATTCCTACCCGCTCTGTTTCCAAGTGTGCAATGTAAACATTAATTTTAAATCATTACGTTGCGTTACATAAAGTTATGTGAATCATAATCGGAATCGATAAACACTTTGGTGTACAATACGAACTTTTAGTTTGTCGATAATTCCTTAATATTGTGATAATAAAATTTTATTTATTTTTTCTATTTTATTTACATACGTTTTTTTTTAATCAGTTTTCTGTAAGTGATTCATCTGATAATTATTTTTTATAATAATACGTGAACTTTTAGGATTTTTATGCAACAATGGGATTACCGCGGTCACTTAATTACCTGAATGCAATCGTCTATTAGAAATTTAAAAATTAAACTGCAATTTGTGTGGGGAACCGCAGCTTAACTTGCAATTAATTCTAAGCTAATTTTTACTTACGGACAGGAAACAATTTTGCGGTTTATTTTTTTTATAACGACATTTTTAATTTTCAAAAATGTATTGTTCTGATAATTAAAGAAAAAAAATCAGAAAAACATAAATGAAAAAAATTTTAAAGAAATCTTTTATCGGGAAATTAGGTTGCGGTTCTAAAGGCAACGACTCGGCGGCGGTGGCGATAATCGCAAGGAAAAATCCTTAAAACTAGGTAAATTTATAGATATTTTGTGGCAGGAAACTAATACTTTAAAAATAGCTAGAAAAATTATATAATAGAAAACCGAACTAATTACAATTCTATAATTATCGTAACATTCGCCGAATTTCATAGGAAAATACGTATTGGAGGATCCATGCAGCTATATATAACATATATTTTAACATTCGACCAGTAGTGTTTTGCTATACGTGCACCGAGTTGTACCTCGCGGTCAAAACGTAAGTTTCACGCATTTTAATTTATTTATGTAAGCTTTTGCTTAAGAGTTCCTTTTGATCAAGCAAATTTGTACCAAACCACAAAAAATTCTAAGTAATGCCTATAATCGCTGGAAGTACCGTCTCTCAAGTGACCATTCAGCCAGTTGTGTAACGTTGGTCCATTTGGCAATTAGATGTGGAGCACGAAAGTTCAGGAAGCACATAACCACTTTTTACCACGAATATAAAACTTTATATCGCGTTTGATAATAATAATAGGCCCAGAAGATCATAAATCGACAATTTATGATCTTCTCAGTCTCTTGTTATTATCAAACGCGATATAAAATTTTATATTCGTGATAAAAAACGGCTTCCTGAACTTTCGTGCTCCACATCCAATTGCAAATGGACCGACCTTACACAATCGCAACAGGCTGGATGGTCTAAATTTCAGCACTAGAATCCTGCAGAGCAATCAGGGTTCAACAAATTTGGCGTAAGAAGTTGGTACCCAGCAACATTGGCTTTCAGAAGTGGCTTTGCAATAACACTTAGGTCTTAAGACGTAATAATTTTATATGACAGAACAAGAATGTCGAGCGCTTTATATATCAGATTTCCTTCAAGACAAATAACTCACAAAGTCGCTGACAAGAACTCTAATTAAATTACAACGAAATTTTTTGCTACTTAAGCCTACATAGCAGTTACATAAATTATTGTTGAAGATAAAACACTAGCCGGCGCACCTGTATCGTTTCTTCGGCCGCTTGCACTTTTTTCGTCCGTTATTATTTCACAAAAATGTGGTAAATAGTTGTTAATGATACGTCGAGGAAGAATAACAGACAATTATTGGCTATTACGATTCTCGTACTTCTTTCTAAGCGATCTGCAATAAATAGATCAACCAGGTACACCTGACTTTAACCACTAAAACGACTAAAATATCACCGTGTGATTATTTTAATTACTCTTTTTGCAATTGCTCTCAACAGCCGGAATGTTGCAAAGATACTGTTATCAGGATGGTTCGCCAAAGTTGCTTGACATGTGTAGGTTAATTGTAGACCATCCCAGTCTGCAGCTGAAACAAAGACGCGACATTACCTGCACAAGTGTGGGAGTTTCAAAGATTTTAGGCAATCGCCGACTCTCTTCATGTAAATCAGTTGCTTCTAATCTGCATACAACTGATTTACCTCCAAATTTTCGGAGCCACTCTCAAGAATCTCATTTTTAGTACTCTCGGTACTATTATTTTTCCACGCGTCCACTTGTGTGTCCGACCGGGTGCGAGGTCAACGCAGTGTCGCGTACATTCCCACGCTCTGGCGCCCTTCTGGTGTTTGTCCACAAACTGGTACTATATTTATACAACGTGTGTCTCCCATCTATTAAAAACGTCGCCGCCAAACATTGTAACAAGTCTCTCATTGTCGGTTTTGTCTGTTTCAGAACTAGAACGAATACTCTACGTTGGAGTCTACCTTCTAGCAGTTATTAGTGTACCCAGCATATTATCAGCGCCCACGCACTCGAAAATGGACGAAAGAATGTCAAAAGATCCCACTTGGTGGAACCCTTGCGGAATCACCACGCCCACCCCCAGCGGCCAGGACGACACAGATGGGTCAGATCCTACCAGCATTAACATTTCTGCAATTACAATAGCTGCTGATATAGCCCTCTCACACGTCATAGACTTCAGGGATAACTATGTAAGTACCTTTTTTAATTATAAAACGTTGCTTACCAAATTCTCCTTGAGTGCTTTACAATTGCACCGAATTTCACGCGCACTTCTCTTAAAAACAAACTGCTTTCGATTTTGCTTTGGTAATCTGAAGCAACTCAGCTTCTTTCCTGTTGACAATACTTGCCAATTCAGCTACTCCGCTCTTAATTACATTTCGGACACGTACGCCCACGCCATATCAAATTTAACAATACTAATTTATTTGGACGCCGGCGGTCACTTAAAGCAACCAACCGCTTTGATCGAACACACTCCAGACGGATTTTTCGAGGTGACCAGCCAGCAAAAGTGCGACGCAGTGCAAATTGCCTGCACTTTTGTTGGTATAGTACCTAAGCAAAATTTGAAGTCTAAGCGAATAAAAATTTACATTACCCACATCTCGATAACATACAAAGAAACCTCAATTATTCATAATAATATGGGGTGTGATATTGCGATGCTCCACACCGCAAGCCCGTCCGTCTTCCTCTTCAGACAGCTTGACGCCTTCCTTGCGCCGCTCTCAATTGCATAGGTCGCGCTAAACGCACTAAAATTAGAATTCAAAGTTTATTAGGCAGCACAGTGCAACCTAATTACATCGCAATAAAACAATAATCAAATCGTCCAGTGGTAGTACCTGTGGGTGGTACGCTTGATTTCAGAGGCTATCACGCAACCGTTTGTTGCAAGGTATCGGCGCTCCGGTAATTACACGTCTCTGGTCGCTGGACAACTTGTTTTTGTGTGTCTTAAATCATTATTTTAAATGGAAAACAAATCTAGAATTTTAGAAAACGAATAAAAAGTACTAATTGCTTTATGTCCATGTGCATCCAGATGATTATTTGTCACGGACCAACTCGCATTCCTGAATTAAACACTTCAGTGTCATCACTCTCCTCCTTACCCGTGTCATTAACTCCTCGAGTGGTACTTTGTTCTTAGGTACTTTGTTCTTAGGTACTCTCAGCTTCAGACGACGAAATCCTCCTAAAAATTAAAGTTATTTCGAGCGTTCCATCCGTTAAAAACCACCCAGCAAAGATTCACATTCACGTATAAATTTCATTGATGATTTACGATATATATGTCCATTAATTTCATTCATTCATTAAAGGACTTGGCATTATTCTTACTACAATAAGATAATTAGTATGCGCATTTTGTCTTATATTATGCCGTCCGCTGATGTCTGATTACACACTATCATATTTTTCGTCTCTCTCCAGGGCCCTGCGCGCAACGGCGCGCTCTCTTTCTATCGGATATAAATAACTTGCCTCTTTGTCACATCCGGTGAAATGCGTCCGCCGATGGATTTTCCGTCGTCGCTTAATGGTTGGTTGTATTGTTCGAAGTCAATCAATTATTATTAGTAGGAGGAAGCCAGGCTGATTCTTAGTCGGACCCGTGTACATGCGTACCACTTCATAACTTCCTCGGGAAGAACAAGAGTCGCGAGCTCGCAGAGCACCTGCAAAGGAATTTGTCGTCCCGAAGTCTGCAGCCTGCACGCCTACGCACTTTCGTTGCGGCGTCAGACTGTCTAACTCGGTTGCCTTGCTCCCATTTTTCACGCAATGTATCTTTCTTTTGTTGCCATTGCTCCTGGTACTACGGTACCACTTTACTTATCAAGCGAACCTAAATTTGCGAGTTCAAGCATGTTTATTGTTTGCCAACAAGTAGATGGTTTGGCGTGCAGGTCCACGACCCAATAAGCGCAATTAAGAAAAGGTCGCGGTGCTATTATCAAATTGAACAAACCGCAGTATTGTGTTTGTTAATGATAAAGGCGCGTTTGACTACATTAGTTCGAAGAAATCTCCATGGGAACGCGTGGGACACACTGAGGTGCTCGCACACATGCACCGATGATATTGTAAAAGGGTTCGAAGAACTTGGCGCAAAGCTTAACAAATCACTTTAATTACATTTGAATACTTGAACTAAACAATGCAAACCATGTTCTTACATATATTTTCTGCTTGTTTCAGACGCGCGACATCGCCCAAAAGTCGTTCGAGGAGTACAGCAAGGAAGTCCGTTCCACCATCTCTTGGTTGCCAAATATTCCTAAGGCCAACCCAATTTCGGAAGTCAGCCTCAAATCTATTAATGTAAGCACCACGCGCTTAAGTTTTGCTTTGGTTGAAACTTATCATAATTTAATTTTTTTTGCAGATCGAGGATGCCCTCGTGGATGTCTATGAGATGTTGCAGAAAATCGCGGTGGGTCTCGAGGCGATCGCCATAGACCAAAAGGACGGAAAATTCGGGAGGCAGTTCGCGGAGGCGGAATCCAAGTTGAACGCCGTCCTTTGCGAATTGTACGACAACATCCACAGCAACAACTTCAAGCAGAAGCCAAATGTACCTAGAGAGGTGATGCCCGAAGAGCAAAGGAACGAGCCTAACCAGACTTACAAGGAAACCACCCATTTCGTGATACTTATGAAGTACGTACACGCATTAGAGTACACCAAAGGACTCTTCAAGTATTTTGGACCAATGCATTTTGACTGAAAATTGTATGTTGGGAAAAATTTTTAAGTTTTAACGGAGAAAGTTTAAAGTCTTGCCACGACATGTGCTGCATGTTTATGTGTCTGACTTGTCGTTTGTATAGGTAACCACTGTATCCTAAATGCCTGTACAACAATTTGTACAATTATTTATTTGTCTTAGTATTTTATTTATTGTATATATTTATTATTTTCTATCTATTATTATATTTACGTAATTTTATATTTTTATTTATATTATTTATAAGGAATCCCCTATTTCTTTGATGTTTTACAGTATTAATAAAAGGCTAGATTTGTTGACGTTGTACCAAAAGAACAGGCATGAGAATAAAAACAGAGACAACCAAAAATATTTTTTTGGTATTTTGTACATTGTTGTGTATAATTTTTTTGACGAAATGTTTTTAGAAAATTCTCTTATTGTATTTTTTTCGTCGTAATTATTAACTTAACTACTTACTATTATGTACTTCTGTGATATTTACTTAGCAGCATTAATATATTTATTGTTACTTGAGTTTGTACGTTTTTTATTTAATTCCACTATTAATTTTTTTATTCCTCAATAGTCAACCACGTCTCAGTGACATCAACAACATCATTCAGCAGAACGCCTTATTTCGCTTCAGAATAAAGTGAGAGCTCAAGAACGTTTTATGCATAGAGTAAATGTTGAATCGCCTCCGTAGAAGCCAAATCTTTGAAAAACTATATCTCGCGGCACCTTATCCAAACTGGACTAACAAAATTCACGGAATAAGCCCAGGTATTCGTGGGAACGGGACGGCTATTTCGCGGAAACATATCGGCTGGTCGGGCAATGACAGATCACCTTGGACTTGTGTCGGGCCCACAGCCTTTACACAACATTATATACGTCCAGAGTGCCGCGCCGATAACTGAATCCGTGATAGTGACATTAGCGAAACATGGTTATTCTTTTAAAACACAATTATTTCATATCGATCCGTTAAAAGTTGTAACGACGTTATTATGATCGACTCGCTGATGGATTTATTACGAATATCCACCGGTATCTGGCCCATTTATCGCGTTAAGAATTTATGTTGACAAAATTGACGGGACGAAATGCATAATGATCCCAAATGAAATTACTTTAAGTTACTGATACATCATTCTGTGTATGATTGTGCATAATGGGTTGCATATATTGAGGCTGCTTTACTTCCTGTTTGAATTCATTAATTTTATTTGGGTGCACAAGAAACACTTCAAAAAAATCAGGAAAGCATTTTTGCTTGCTAATAATCAGAAAAAAACGAACGTAAAAAAATTAATTCACTGCCTCCGTTTCATCTAAGATGTTCGCCTAGCTACGCGGAACAAACAATTAAATATAATTGTGTATAGTCTCGCACAAAATAAATAATAGCTTGTAGTATTCAATAGATTGTACTACTCTGACAAATAAACATGTATTTAAGTAATAAAACAAGTTGATTTAATGAAAAAGCTGCACGATTGCATTGCGATGTAATGCATCATTTTATTGCCTGCCTCGCAAGAAGTTAAAATATAACCTTAACCATCGGAACAATTCGGACTTGCGCTACGCTCTAACAAAAAAGGTTTGTTTTTATTGATAAATTTAATACCAGGGTGAGTCCGGAATTAATGGAACGCCCTCCTTGTTATCCATATTAACAACCCTAATGTTGGCGTCTTCAACCTCGCTATTTAGCAACAATGTTTCAGGACCAAAAGTACAAAGGACCATAAATCATCCTCGAAATTGTCAACTGTTAAAGTCTAAATATCAAAAAGATGCGCCGCCGAACACTGCATTCGCATTCTATTGAGAGGATTTTAAAGCTATAAACTCAATTAAAACCTGAATACCAATGAAGTTTGGTCATTGTGTAACCGTAAATGATGTCTACTAAATTTCCTCCCGTGCCTTTTGCAAAATAACACGCCAATTGGCAAATAATAATAAATATTTGCATCCGATAAATCATTCGATGGTTAATGATATCTAACTGTCGAAACACTATCGCTTTTATTATTCAGAGTGTGCTTTGACTTTTTAGCAACAAAGACGTTCACCACTCAACAAGGTTATTACCACTACGACAACTGTCTACCTCTGTGCCATGATAATTTAATTGTTATTATGTGTGCAAAGTGAATCTGGTACAATAAAATTTTATGTACCGTACTGGGTATTTTTAGCGCCAATTAAATTAAGCGGTGTAAATGTCACAAAAATGCGCCATCGCCTCGTAAACCATTCGCTCTTGTTATTTACTAGACCATTATTTTAAAACTACAAACGTTGCTTACCCTGATAACAAACCACTTGAAAGCTCTTCTACTTGCAGTAAAGACTTAATATATGTTCCCTTCCCTGAGGTGATTCATATGTCTTAAAATAAAGCTGTGTATATTTGCAGCTTCGCTGCTCGCTGACTCAGGCGAACCCTCGCAACACAAAAAGCTAATGTCAGGCAAGCCCTCGAAATACAACTAGCTAATATCAGCTTCGCTTTGTAAACATAAGTGTTTTAAAATATAGCTGCGTATGCTCGCAGCTTCGCTGCTCGCTGACTCGGGCAAACCCTCGCAATACAACTAGCTAATATCGGCTTCGCTTTGTAAACATAAGAGTTTAAAAATATAGCTGCGTATGCTCGCAGCTTCGCTGCTCGCTGACTCGGGCAAGCCCTCGCAGTACAACTAGCTAATATCAACTTTGCTTTGTAAACATAAGTGTTTTAAAATATAGCTGCGTATGCTCGCAGCTTCGCTGCTCGCTGACTCGGGCAAGCCCTCGCAATACAACTA
>JAUIMW010002240.1:0-11004 GCA_033557785.1 Enochrus cinctus | reverse complement strand
TTCCAGTTTTTTATGACCTGAGAAACATAGCCAACAAGAAGACATTGATATTAATATATAACGCATTGGTAAACTCAGTACTTACATACGTCATTCTGGTATGGGATGATGTCCGATGTTTTCTGATACTGCTTACCTCGGAAGACACAATCAGCTTGCCAAGATATCACGATATCATTTTTAGCCTGTGATGCTTCCACAATTCCCCTCCTGGCCTGGCCATTTATCCATAAATTGGTGTTCCATGATGTCATGAGATGTTGTAAGTTTTGTCTCATCATTATTATTTAATCATCAGTCCAAACTTAATGCATATGTAAACTATAGAGGGTCTGATGCTCTTCAAATTCGTCACAATTAAATTTATTGTTTCTGTCCTACTGACGTTGAGTATTAAATTACTGGGCTCCTCTGGGTATGGATTCAAGTTAATAGAGAAGCGAAGAACATCATAGATGTCCGTGTAATGGTACTTTACTTTGCTGCAGTCCAAGCAAAACCAATTTGTATAATGTATAAAATATTATTCGATATCGCAATCATAATTTTTGAATAACTAATGGGTCTAATTATTTTTTACTGTAATATATTACTTAATGGAAACAATTATGTGCACTTTTTATGCCAGTAATTATGGCTATTATTATTTTTTACATGCATAAGAATGTTTTTATATAAATTGTTTAATGGGATATATTTATATCATACACGATATATAGGTACACAAATGAAGAGTGTGCTGAAGATGATATTTGCAGCTCTTTTACATATTTTATGTGTAAATGTAGCACTCGTCTTGAGTGCAGTTGAGGTGCGTAGAAAGTTAGTGTTCACTTGAAAATTTTAAGCTCTACTTTGCAGAGGACATCCTTTGAATTGGAAGGCTTTGAAATATTAGAGGCTAACAGTACAGTTATAGATGCAAATGGTGGGTTGTATTTTTTAAACAGAACTCAAAAAGCTTTCAATGCTTCTTTTATGTACTTGCTATTTGATTCAACGAACGTCTATTTGGAGTTTGAGGCGCTAATATGGTTGAGCAATTCGTACAGATCGACCAATATCCACTTTTCAAGAAAACTGAACCAAATAATAAAAAATAAAGAATTTGGATTTGACGAAATGAATTCTTATATTACGCCTCGACTAATTAATTCCATAAAAAAAGGAGTTTGGTACCATGTCTTAGGGTACTCTCCAGATGGCTCAAAGTTACCAAAATTGATACCTGCTGGAAGGTATAAAGTATTAATTAATTCCCTTAATTCAAATACGAACTTTTTTATTTGTGCAGTGTATGTTACAATTAAAGATAAATTATGGTGATTTTTTGGTAGCAATAAATTTAATGAAATATTATGAGAGACATAAATTATTGCTTTCCCTGACGCAGTTCAGCTCCCAATTAACGACATCCCAAATAGCTTTAACAAAATCTGCACGCACATTTTTATACTGGAGATAGTACGCATGTTCCCATATATCTATCCCTAACAACGGTACCAATCCAGTGTGAGGTTGAAGAGCATCTTGGTTGGGAAGAGTGACGATCTTAAGACGTCCACCAACTGGCTCGTATCCCAGCCATCCCTAACCAGATCCTTGGATAGCGACAGTCTTGGAAGTCATCACATTCTTGAAGTTATCCATGCTTCCAAACGAACTGGTGATACCCAGACTAAGTTCTTTTGAAGGCTCCACATTGGTAGGCGTCAAATTCTTTCAAAATAAGGAGTGGTTGATGTGTCCTCCTCCGTTAAAATTGTTGAAAGTTGAAGGGCTGCAAAACTGGAAATTGCAGTGACCACATCGTTTTTCTCCAAAGCTTGGCGCAGCTTTTCTTCCGCAGCGTTTAATTTGTCGACGTAAGCTCGATGGTGCTTCTGGTGGTGAAGACACATGATGTCGCGGCTTATAATAAGCTCAAGAGCCTCATAAGGATAAGGCAGCTCCGGCAGGACGTGCTTCGCAACAGCTTGGGCCAACTTTCCAACAGCTTGCATTCTGTTTGACAGACAAAATTCCCCACTTTAATGTCTGGCAGTATCACCCTTCTTTTTGACCTGGAAAAGTACATCTCTTTTGTTTTTTCAATGGACAGAGACAGCCATAACTATCCAAATTCACACTGACCTTTTCACTTTCTCTATTATCTTTTCTACAAAGGGTATGACAATCAGTATGTGAGTGAATTAGGGCTAAATCATCAGCATAGGCTACCAAGGTACCCTCAATCCCTTCCCATACCTTGAACATATAAAAATTAAATAGCATAGGGCTAAGAGGGCTACCTTGTGGTAACCCTTTCGAAATGGATGTTCTGTAGCTGGTGTATTTATCTTCTAGACAATAAACCCTTCTATTAGTTATAATATTACAAAGTATAGAATAGAATGTGTGTAGTCACATGGAGTGTTAGTGCGAGTGCAATAAATCGCCAAAAAAGTGGTTGAAAATTCATATTAAATATTGAATTTCACACCAAAAATTCGAAATTTTTTCCTCAACACATCCACGCAAGAACCAATCAAAAAACTCTGCTTCTTAGTGACACTCCAAGCTCCAGTGTACATGAACGAAATGAAGAGAATATCGGATTGGGACCCCATCTTCTGTCATGTGTCTTCACTCTTCATGCTGATGACATTAAGCTTTCCAGTGAGTTCTCTACATCTATTCCATCTGTACTGAGTAGAGTGGGCTATTTTTCGTGCGGAGCTCCCTCCTTCTGAAATCTGATATTGTCTTCTCTAGAAGAATTTCCCTTCTGGCAGCTATCCTGGAGCATTTGTCGACCCCGTAGTTCATTCCAATATCCTGGCTGTAGACTTACACGATACTTATAAGCTCCTCAAGTGTTTCCTCTCACTCTCCATAGAGTTTCAGGTCATCCCTGAAGAATCCCACTCTTTATGCTGATTTTACCCACGTCTTGACCATTCATCCATAAATTGGTCTTCCATGATTCTATGAGATGTCGTAAGCTTTGTCTCATTATTATTGTTATTATTTAATCACCAGTCCAAACTATTAAATTAAATAATATGGGAATGGATTCAAGTTAATCGAGATGGGAAGAGTATCATGGATGTTTATGTAATGGTAATGGAGAAAATGTATGAATATTTAGGAATAGACCATCCTCACTAGACCACACTAAAATCAAAGAAAAAATAAGTAAGCAATTCGAAAAGAGAAGAATACCTAATGGTACAGTTGAGAATCTTAGTAGTCTATAGTCTACGACTTCGAAGCGTTCCAACTCCACTTGAATGTGTTACAAAAAGAATTTTTGCTGCAGTCAGAGCAAAGGCAATTTGTATAACGCATAATGACTTTTCAATTTCAACTCATTGCTAATGGTATTATAGTTGCTTTGTTCATTTGCATATTTCCTTAATTTTCTCATGTAAAATAAGCCACGTGGATTCAATTAGTAAGTAAAGTAAGAATTCTTTACACAAATGAAAATCTATTCATCGAAGCTCTAGACCTAGAACAAAGAATGCAAAAGGTACGATCAGAGAACCTGATGGGACTTCAGGAACTTTGCTTCTGATCTTAAGATCGTAAGTGTTGTCCTTTAGCTGAACTTGAAGCTTACTGGCCATAAATCGCGTTTTAAATATCTAATGGATCTAATTATTTTTCACTGTAATATATTAGTTAATGGGACCAATTATGGACACTTTTTATGACAGTATATTATTTATAAACTTAAAAAAAAATAATTATGGTTATTATTATTTTTTATGTGCTTAAGAATCTTTTTATATAAATTGTTTAATGGGATATATTTATATCATACACGATCATTAGATCATACAGGTAGACAAATGAAGAGTGTGCAGAAGATGATATTTGCAGCTCTTTGTAGCTGTATTTTGTAGAGGACATCCTTTGAATTGGAAAGCTTTGAGGTGGTAGAGTATAACAGAACAGTTTTATATATAAGTGGTGGGATGTATTTTTTAAACAGAACTCAAAAAGCTTTCAACGCTTCCTTTATATATCTGCTTTTTGATTCAACCAACGTCTATTTAGAGTTTGAGGTACTAGTATGGTTGAGCAATTCGTACAGATCCAACAACATCCTCTTCTCAAGAAAACTTAACCAACTTATAAAAATGGGAGAGTTTGGAATTGCCGACCTTAAGAATCATGTTACTCCTCGACCAGGGATTTCCATAAAAAAGGGAGTTCGGTACCATATCTTAGGGTACTCTCCAGATGGCTCTAAGTTACCAAAACTTATACCTCCAGGGAAATACAATTTATTAATTACTTCTATTATTTCAAATTCGAAATTTTGTATAATTGCTGTATATGCTACAATTAAAGAAAAATTATGGTGATTGGTACTGATAAAATAATATCTCTCTCTCATTGAATAAGTTTCATTATTATAAAAGATACCTATCACTGGAATTGTTGGTCATTATGTGGTCTTTATATAAATGGTTTAATGGAGTATTTTTATATAAACGATTAAACTTCGCAAGTAAACGTATAAAAACTGTGCTGAAGATAATGTTTGCAGCTGCGTGTTATATTTTATATATACCACTCGTTTTGGGTAGAGTCGAGGTACGTACAAAAATACCACTGTTCACTTAAAATTCTTAAGCCATACTTTGCAGAAAACATCATTTGAATTGGAAAAATTTGAAATATTAGAGGCTAACAGTACAGTTATAGATGCATATGGTGGGTTGTATTTTTTAAACAGAACTCAAAAAGCTTTCAATGCTTCTTTTAAGTATTTGCTATTTGATTCAACGAACGTCTATTTAGAGTTTGAGTCACTAGTATGGTTGAGCAATTCGTACAGATCGACCAATATCCGCTTTTCAAGAAAACTGGACCAAATAATACAAAATAAAGAATTTGGATTTGACGAAATTAATTCTTATATTACGCCTCGACTAATTAATTCCATAAAAAAGGGAGTTCGGTACCATATCTTAGGGTACTCTCCAGATGGCTCAAAGTTACCAAAATTGATACCTACTGGAAGGTATAAAGTATTAATTAATTCCCTTAACTCAAATACCAAGTTTTTTATTTGTGCAATGTATACTGCAATTAAAGAGAAATTATGGTGATTTTTTGGTGGCAATAAATTTAATGAAATATTATGAGAGACATAAATTATTGCTTTCCCTGGCGCAGTTCGGCGTACTTATTAGAAACAAACTCCCAATTAACGACATCCCAAATAGCTTTAACATAATCTGCACGCACATTTTTATACTGGAGGTAGTACGCATGTTCCCATACATCTATCCCTAACAACGGTACCAATCCAGTGTGAGGTTGAAGAGCATCCTGGTTAGGAAGAGTGACGATCTTAAGACGTCCAGCAACTGGGTCGTATCCCAACCATCCCCAACCAGATCCTTGGATAGCGACAGTCTTGGAAGTCATCACATTCTTGAAGTTATCCATGCTTCCAAACGAACTGATGATACCCAGACTAAGTTCTTTTGAGGGCTCCACTTTGGCAGGCGTCAAATTCTTCCAAAATAAGGAGTGGTTGATGTGACCTCCTCCGTTGAAATTTATGGCTGCAAAACTGGAAATTGCAGTGGCCACATCGTTTTTCTCCAAAGCTTGGCGCAACTTCTCTTCCGCAGCGTTTAAGTTGTCGACGTAAGCTCGATGGTGCTTCTGGTGGTGAAGGCACATGATGTCGCGGCTTATAATAGGCTCAAGAGCCTCATAAGGATAAGGCAACTCCGGCAGGACGTGCTTTGCAACAGCTTGGGCCAATTTTCCAACAGCTTGCATTCTGCCTGACAGATACAAACAACTAAATAGTTCTTCTTCTTTTTACTTCGATAATTTCGTACAAAATTTGGAGAATACTTGAAATAAGAGAGAAAATCGATTCAGTTACTTAAAAGTTTCATCTTCTAAATTCTCGATGAGTAATGCCCCGGGATTTCTGAGAGCAAGATGAATATTCAAACGGATTTTAATTATACCAGAAGGAAAACGCAACGTTAAAATTTTACCCTTCAAATGTTCCATGTTTATAAAATTAATTGGCTAAGATATTTTCCAAGTTTGGTAGCATTCAGCTCGATACGTTTGGAGTTGGTTAATTTCTCGAGCAACCTTGCCCTACAAAACTGCATTTTACAACAAATCCATTTTCATATCCGAGCTTTGCGCGTTTTTCAGGCAATTTGCATTTATTTCTTTGTTCCGTAAGAGACCAGGCCGGCATATATATGCACGCTCAGGATGAGAAAGCAGTTCAAACGTACCGAAAATATTTTCAAAGCCCCGCTTTTTATCGTCACGTGGGAATCGTATTTCAAATTAATGTCTTCGCGTATAAATACAAACTTTTATTTGGTTAATTTTTGGCCCTTTGTGCGAGACAGAATATACATGAAAACTTCCCAAAAAATAAAAACGAGTTAGGATGTGATGAGAATTTTTTGTGCGTAAAAATTAAATTTGTTGCTTGTCGAACATCAGCTCTTTTATGTGCTCGTATCTATTACTGCGGATGTAAATTAGGTTTTCCGTAATACGTCGTTAATTTTGCAGTATATGGCAGAAACATTAAATTTATATGTTTAAAAAAAACTCCATATGTTTATTTATATATATATATATATATATATATATATATATATATATATATATATATATATATTGCGACGGGCCACTTTTTAAATAACGCGCGACGACTTGAATATTTGAAGGAACCAAAATCCATCGAAAAGAATTCCAATGCCAGATTAACTATTACCGATTGAAGTGCCGCACAACCGCACCAAATAATATATAGTAAACTGTTCCGTAGTACTGACAATTAGCTATCATGAACTACCCAGCTTGCTCACACCCGGAGAACTGTTTTTTTAACTGCCTTCCGACGTACCAATCCCAGTACTTCCTCCCCTTTCCCTTATTACTCATAAGGGTAGTGCCTAGTTGCCGGCCACCCAAAACCTTGGTCTTGGGGTTTCCCCAGATTCTGTAAAGAACCTTTTTGTACAGCACTAAATTGATTACTTCCGACCCCTACTATAATTATTTTTCTTTTAGCTATTTTTCTGACATTTTTAGCACTTTATCGAACCCTACGACAATAGACTAAAATATTTTTAAACACAACCGTTATCTTTTTAACTCGAACATTTGGTCACTAAACAATAATCTTTCTTTGCGATGATATCGACTATAGAAAGGGTTCTTCACGCCTAAATCGCCTACGTGTTAAATGAATTTATTAATAATGCTCTACGTGTTAAATGAATAGAGCATTATTAATAAATTGGGCCTGTCGCAATATATATATATATATATATATATATATATATATATATATATATATATATATATATATATATAAACAACACCAAAATAATAAAATCAACAAGCAAACAGATATCAACACTTGCCAAAATAATAACCAAATAAAGATAAACAAACAGACAAACATTTTGGAAAACAAAACAAGAGAAATAATGAACATCAGTAATCAGGTAGAAACCCAGCAAACTGAACATCAACAGTTACTTTCTGTAAAACCAAGAAAAGGAAAGAAACCAAAGAAATCCACCATTATGGAAAATTATAGAATGATTTCGAGGTAGACGATCTTTCCAAAGATAAAAAACATCTGGCTCCACATTTCCAGAAATAAAAATACTGTCACTGAATCTTATGAAAAAGACAAATATGGAAGAGAACGAATTCCAGGTGATGCACCTAAGAAAAAAAAAGGGAAATAAAAACAACAAATGCTGCCTTAGAAAAGTCCGCATGAATTTAAAATAAATGGTATACAAACCGGAATTCTGGTCAGAGGGTGTAGCACTGAGTCGAGTAATAAAGCAGAAGGACATCACAAGCAAGTGGGCATCATGCACATCAATATACAGTGCTTGACTAACAAAAGTATGGTCCTTGGGGAAGCTGCCAGTGCAACAACATCGACGTGTTGTGTGTGTCAGAGCATTGGCAGAAGAAATATAATTTCAACCTATACCAGTTAAAAAACTATAAATTTACAAGCTGGTAGAAGCAGCCGAGCATATTCACGGCGGTGTTGGCATTTTCACACGATGGAACATCGAAGTCACTGATATAAAATATATATCTAGCCAGTCCATTGAGATGGTACATGCCTAAACAAAATCTTATCGTCATCTCAGTTTATAAAACTCCACAACTTGCTGTGAATCCTTGCACTGAAGTAATTACAAAAATACTGAATTTTATATTTACGAACTACAACCATCAGATACAAATCATATGTACTTCAATGCTGACCCAATCCAACAATCCAGAATTTTTAGTGAACTTGAAAGATGTTTCCACGGCTTTAACTTGGTGGGAACTGCCGATACTTTCACTAGAGTGGTACGTAGAAGTCAATAGCAACTGGATAATATATATACTAACATCCAAGAGTATAGCACCAACAACCTCCACCTAGGAATTTCAGACCATAATGCCCTGAAATTAACATATTTTAATCCAATACCAAAACATACTGGCAGCAAATTTAAGAGACTCTACACGATAGAAAACTACGAGGGCTTTAAGCGTCTACTATTGGGAGAAGACTGGACGACCGTCTTGAACACTCCAGATGCAAGAATAGCGTTTTTGGAGGAAGGTGCAAGAAAACCTTTCAGACCATCTGAGAAACTAAAACTGATAAAAGCCACTTTTCACCTTATCCAGGAGGTTCCTGTCTAGACCTCTAGATACATAAGACAGATCGACAAAGCAACAAATAAACCCAAAATCATCTGCAACATTATAAAAAGAGAAACCTTATCCGCCAAAGAACCGTTTATCTCTAATTTTCCGTCTAGCAGCGAATTCAATGAATTCTTCTGCAACATCGAAAAAACCATAACAGAAAAGATCACGAGCCCTAAGACCACAAAGGACTTTCTTTCTTGCTCCAATTGTGAAAACTGAAATCGAAGACATAATTAGTAATCTAAATCTGAAATCCTCAGAAGACATCTTTGGAATGAATACAACACTACTGAAACATATTGCGCCGTGAGTATCTTCAGTACTGGTCGATATCTTCAACGCCCAAATCTCCTGAAGTCGGCGAGGGTGGTCCCAGTGTATAAAAAGAGAGATGTATCAGATCCAACTACCTATAAACCAATCTCTATCTTTCTCATTTTCTCCAGGATCCTAGAAGCTATTATATACAATCATTTATCATCTTTCTTAAACAGATATCACTTGCTAGCCGATTGTCAATTCGGCTTTCGAGATGGTCGAAGTACCTCCCATGCAGCCTCAGCTCTGATACACTCATAAATGAAGCAGCATATGAACGAAAAATCTGTGAAGTGACAGCTACTGTGTAACCTCAGTAAAGCATTCGACAGCATGGATCATATTATCCATGGACTCAAGCTGGAGCGGTATGGCATTAGGAGGCAACCTTTGAAGCTACTACGAAGCTATCTGGAACACCGGAAACAAGTCGTCAAATTTGCTGAAGGAAGCTCGGATACGTCCAACGCGACCTGTGGCTTGCCCCAGGAGTCTCTCTTGGGACCTTACTTCTTCCTCCTACCCAGAAAAGGAAATTATTGTTTGACAGAGCTACCACATGGTTCGGTACAAATAAGTTTTTAAATCAGATGAAGTTTCTTCGAAAATTGATTTGTTTTTCATGTACATATCAACACTACCTGATCAGGAATCAGGATCACGTCTGTATCACTCCAAAAAAGCCAAACTTTCTTCTCTTTAAAAAACACTGACAGTTGTAGATTATATTTCAATAATTCAAATATTTTGCAAAATAAACTACACTAGAGTATTCGTAGCTATGATATAATGTTTATATGTATTTCGAAGAATAATTGAATATAGTGAGTTTCGTTAAAATTAAGTAATTATTTTATATTGTTGTTTCGGAAAATATAATACAGTAAAAAATGTGCGTTGTTTTAGAATTTAAAACACACTAGAGTATACTATATGAATTGTTTTTGAATACACTTCAATAAGATATGCGCAAAGTTTCGGAAAATAGCACACTCCAGAGTTGTTTCCAAAAACAAAAGGCGTACTACATTTTTTAATATATTTCTTATATTAGTTTCTCTAGTACGTTCTGTTTTCCGCAACAATAGTTACGTCTTATTCTTATATATTTTGTTTTCCAAAATAACACACATATCTTATTCTAGTCTTTTGTTTTACGAAACAACTCGCATAGTTTACTCTTGGGTGTTCGTTGCACTTTTTTTCGAAACGTCGTTGTTGGTCTCCCTGTATATGTGTTTCTAGATTTTTTTTGTTGCAAACAAAACATTAACAAGTCTCCTGGGCTTTAATGTGGGGGTACATGCAGCCCTTACTATCCACTGGTGGTTTTTCTTTTATTGTTGAAAGTCAATATATATCCCTATATTGCAGCAGAATAAAAAACAACATAAAAGAAGGGATACCGGGGGGTCTGGGGGACATACAACGTCCTCCAGGTGCACCGCAATCTATATACTCTTAATTGTCGCTTAAAAAACTTGATTACATTTTATTTATTTGTTTTATAGATTAAAAAGAGTCTCCCAGACCCCCTGGTGTTACATCTTTTATGTTATTTTTTATTCTGTTTCAATATAGGGATATCTACTGTCTTTCAACGATAAAATGACAACCACCAGGGGGTCTGGGGAACTGGAGGCTCTCTAGTTTCTCCTTATTAATCGGCAAAACAAATAAATAAAATGTAACCAATTTTTTTAAGCGATAATTAAGGGAATATAGATTGCAGTGTACCTGGAGAACATTCCATGTCCCCCAGACCCCCTGGTGTCCCATTCTTATGTATTGTTTTTTATTCTGTTGCAATATAGGGATATCTACTGACTTTCAACAATAAAAGAAGAACCACCAGGGGGTCTGGGGGACATGAAATGTCCCCCAGGTACTCGGCTCTCTATTTCCTCATTTTATATCGGCAAAACAATTAAATAAAATGTGATCAAGTTT
>JAUIMW010002239.1:0-11006 GCA_033557785.1 Enochrus cinctus | reverse complement strand
TAATTTTGAAGAAGAATTTGTTATTCACCAATATTAAAATTTTTAACCAAATATCTTAATGATTTATCTAACTAACACATACTACAAGTTTTTCAAAAAAATACACTGTATAATCTGGATATACAACTAAATAAATATTGTAAATTTTTATAATTATTTAATTAAACAGTTCACATTGAAGTAGGGTTCCCATGATAAATGAACTATCTGACAACAGGGTATTGCTAGAGTTTTAACTACACACACAATAAAGACTAAATAATTGTAGTGCAACTATACAGCAACTATCTGTATTTTTCATATAGAGTATATAGCACAGTATGACAGTAATTTGTCTCCAAGATCTATTAATAACCTCATATGGTCTTCTTGATACAAATTGTAAAGTTCAGGTAGTTCAAAGTTAAATTCAACTAATATATAGGCGAAAAGAAATCAAATATTTGTAATTAATACAGTCCTTTTTATATTGTAACGACCGATTTCCGACCGAAGAACACAATGGAAACGAATCGAAAATCTAGAAATTCTAGATTTCGAATTTGAGAGAATCTACACCACTATATAAGACATCACATCGGACCGAGGCGGCAGTTAGTTAACTGGACAGACGCATAGAGTTAGCCGAAGTGAGGTGGGAACGCAAGAAGCTACCAGTGGTGCACCTTATAAATATTCACTGCGTCCTTTTTATTATAAATAGTAGAAAATTTCATTTATTTTATTAATTGTAAATAATTATTAGTGTAAATAGTTTTAAATATAAATTTTAATTAAATAAACTCTTTTATTAACACCACGAACGTAACAATATCGAATTAAAAGAAGTATTATGAAATTCATTTATGTAGATAAAAGTTAAAATTAATGTTAATTTGGAGTGAATTCTCAACAAGATCAGTTCATTAAATTTTGTTTTTATAAAATTGTTCTTGAATGTTAACCATTTTGTTTCTGATATGAGCAAACCTTTTTTTTTATTTGTTTCCTGCCAAGTGAAAAACACGTGATAAACCACTGAAACAATCTTTTCCCGTTTAATAAATAATAAACAAATATAGAAAATAATGATTTTTTCATTGAAAATTAATGCGTACGTTAAGTGGTTAATTTTATATATGTATTACCAACCTACGGAACAAAAATAGAAGCAATTTGTAAATAAATCTTTGCTTCAATGAATTATATAGGAAATAAAAAATCTATCTTACCCAATAACTGTGCTCCATCAAGTGTAGCTCTTGACAAATCAGCTCTTTCCAAATAACACCAGCTCAAGTTTGACCCAGTCAACTTACAGCCTTGTAAATTAGCATACTTAAAGTTGATATTCCTAAGGTCCAATTTGCTTAAATCGGCACCAGCTAAATTAACTCCTTGAAACCGCAGCTCTGAAGTACATGGACTTGTAATAAGGGCATTTATTATATCACGTCTTGTTAAAGGCAAATCATCTCTGTGTGATTTTCTTTGAGCAATAGCTATCTCTAAAGGTTCTATAATTCCATCGATCCCAAAGAATCTAGCTTCTACCAAAATTCCTTCTGGGTTAACTTCGGAATCATAAACTAATTGACCATTCCGTAAATAATTTAAAATGGGCTCAAAATACTTTGGGCTTCTATCTATTAAGTATGCTCCTGTATCATCTATATTGCTAGGTCTGAAGAGGTACCCGCCAGAGTCTTCGGCAAACATTCGAGCCAGCATACTTTCTGGTTCTTTATTTGTTAATGTGAACTTGGAAGTCATAAAGTACTTTCCTCCAACATTAAGTTTTAGCCAGTCTGAAGAACATTTAAAGCCTTCATTTCTTGAATTGATTTTCTTGAAACCTTCACCTTCCGACACATACAAAACATCGTTATTATCGATTAATTCAATATCATCAATCTCTCCGCCAACTTCATTATATATTTTTTTTGCATTAACTGAAAGTTTTGCTGTAATTATTGTTAAAAACTCTTTCAAAGAAGTAGGAACTAAAACAACCTGCAAAGAAAATTGAGAGTCAATTGTATTTTGGCAAGTGACAATAAAAAATATTAATAATTTTAGATTAATATACCTTTCCATTATCACAGGAACCGTTTTTAAATACAGTTACGCGCCTACGGCTCATTTTATTCAGATTTTTCCTTATAACAGGAATCTAAATGATAAAATTCACATCATCTAGGCTCGGCCTTGATTAAATGTCAAAATATGAATGAAGTTTCTTCTTTAAATTATTTGTGTTTTTTTAGAAAAATCAAATGCACTGTATATAATTAACTAAAAAAAGTATTGTAATCAGAAATTATACTTTTTAATAAAATTTACTTGTTTATTGTTTTATTCCATATTGTTAAAAAAACTAGAATAGAACTTTTACTCTACTAAATATAATGTGTTGGCAAACTTGATTTCTGACACTTGAAATTTGTCCTCGAATGTTTTTGTATAATCACAAAACTTGATGAAAAAATAACGAAATGTCTTCGAGAAATTGTAACTTATTTATTATATTATGTTCGCTTTTATCGTATTCCAGCGCTGCTAATATATTAATGACTGAAGTTTTTGAAATTGTAATAGATCCACCGATGTTTAATTGGACTTTTGAAGGTAATTTTCAGAGATATTTTCGTGTAAGATTTTTTTTGCTTATTTATTTATTTTTAGATGGCTTAGATACAAACCCTACTAAAGCAGTTAGCTAGAGCTAGCTTTAATTATATTATTTGTTATGGAAGCATGACTGTTTGCTAGTTATTGATTTATTTAGGTATGTTTTGTTTTTTTTGTTTATAACGTTCTTTGAAGAAAATATTAATTTACAAGAATTTTTGACCGTAACAAACAAATTTTCCTTTTATATTTAAAATAAATATCTTAATTTTTAAAAACAATCTTAACTGATAAGAAAATATATTTTTTTCTGCTACTAAACTGAAAAAGTCTTAATAAATTTGGGAACAACTGCTAAGTTGGTAGCTTCAGAGGAACAGGCATATCATTGAGTTTAAAATACCTTCTGGAGATACAAAGCAACACATGTATGCCGAAAATGGGTCTCGCATCCAGGTGTTGTCTCACAATGATGGTCCAAGACGATCATTTTGTCAAAAACCTTTTGTACGATGCATCTACAATTCACCGACTAAAAGATTGTTTGTTTCCTTCCCAAGAACTCTTCAAAGACTAGCATAAACAGGCATTTCTAAGATCGATTTTCGGCATACATATGAACACGTTGTTTTGCATTTCTAAAAGGAATTTTGAACTCAGTACTTATATGCAGTGCGATTAAAAAATTATGGTCTAAAATTTTTAAATTACAAGTATCTCAAATGAAAGAATTAATGTGATTTTACTCATAAATTATCTTAGACTAGCTATTTCTTATCCGAAAAATTACTAACTCTAACCTATTCGACCTTTAACAGGGACAAAAAAATCAATTTGGTGGATATCAACTTGTTGTGGATTTTCAGTGCAACGTCATGTCCTTTCATTATTTTGTATTTGCACTTTATTTGTTTTGTGTTTTAAATAATTTCTATTTTAATATCACATGCCACATACATAATTATCAAAAATGAAAATCTTATAACGCATTAGAGATATATTTATAACATCCATCATTTAAAGTAATAAACATATTAAAAACATACGTAACAAATGGAATAATTTGTAGGATAAAAACGGTTGTGCATTGCACATCGGGAAAATGTTTTTTTTGGACCTCAGATATTTGCCAGATGAAGTACAAAAAACACTATTTTTGCGGCTTGGTACACAAATAACTATTGTTTATTTTATGTTGTATGATTTTTTCTACAATGTTGTTCTCCAATCATGGAAGCTGTTTGAAGTTCGACAAACGTTTTTATAGTTCTTAAAAGGTTGTGGTACTTGCAAAGATTTTTGTCACATTAAACTCTTTGAAAACTGTCACTCTTTGTCGTTATATTTTCCGACAATTTTTTTTTTCAAATTGTTAATTTTGCATAAATTTATAAAAAAATCTTATATCAAATTAATGATGATGTGTATACAGATCAGACATTGTTTGTATTCAATTTCAAAGTATTAGAATTTTATTTTGTTTTTGATCCCATTACATTCTGGTTCTTCTTTAAATATTTTGATCTATTGCCAAGCAAGATTTGATTCAATTTTTAAACTTTTTCCATTATATTTCATCTTTTGAATTAATATCTGGTGATTGTAATAATAAATTTGATTCTATTGACAAATCAATTTTTTACTAGCTTGAAGGTGTGGTTGGATTATGTTCTCTCTGGAAAATATAAATTATTGACATATCATCAATTAATAGTTTCAACACATTTTAAAGAATGTCCTGGTATATAAAAATGTCCTTATAATATTTTTCCTCTTCAAGTTTTCTATAAGGATGTATTATAAAATGACTAACACCTTTTGGTCCCTTTATCTTTTGAGGATTGTATTCAGGAATTGTAAATGTTATGTCAAATAGTGTACAACAATCAATATGTTCTTCATATTGTAAAAAAAGGAAAAGAAACTTTTACGAATTGATTTCATGATACAAGTAAATTAAGATTTTACGTACATATTTTAATTATTCTTCAGGATTATATCTAATATAGTGGTTACCAAACTCTGTTGGCCTATGGTCTCCTTTTCAACGAAGGCAGATATTCCACTTTTAGTTTTGATTAAATTTAATGTGCCACGTTTTAGTTTCAAATTAGTCTCGTTAAATCTGGTAAATAAATCAGTCAAATCATTGTCTTCACTCTACAGGAATTTCAACAATGAATCAAAGAATAGAAGCATTCCAAACATGAACTTTTAGATAACCAACGTACTTCTGAGTTAAGTAGTAAAATATCATGTACATCATTATTTTCCAAACAAAAATTTGAGCAAATAATCTCTCATTTAAGGCATTCCTTTTGATTTTATTAACTGCTCTAATGACATAATGTAGCGATTCATGCAAATGTTCACTAAGGTTTTTTTACAGTCAAATGATGTCGATGAATGACACAATGTGCCGATAATACATTTGGCTTGTTTTAAACATGCTAGAAAGCCTCAGTGTCCTCCTACCATTGCTGGAGCACCATCAGTAGCAATGGAGATGATAATAGTTAAGTGTGTAGCTTTTACATCAAAAATCTTTTTAATTAGGTAAATAATGTTTCATCTTTCTCATGTTTCCAAACATTTAGCAAATAACTTTTACAAATCTCACATAAGCTAAAAGTAAAACTTCGTTTCCTGGTAATGTTGATTCGTCAAGCTGTATACAGAATTCAGATGTTTTTAAGTAGTCAATTAAAGAGTTTTCTACACACTGAGCCATTTCATCGATCCTTCTTCGTACAGTAATATTATTCAGTAGAATTCTTTTTATAATATTGAAAACTGGTTTGTGCAACACCACTTTGCCAATAGTGTGCGGCTTTCCAAAGTTCGTAATCATTAAAGGAATATTATAAGAAGCATGTAGTCTATTGTCATCTCTCTTAGATATATATAAATATTTTCCTTTGATTGTTTGAAAAAACGTTAAATCCATATCTTTTTTTGTCACTATGGATTTTTACTAAATGTTCCTTAAGTTTAGAAGATTTTATTGAATCATTTTATTACATAGAAGACAGATAGGTAAAGTACTATTTCCTGATAACAGAATAATGTCATATTTCATATATTTAAAACTGTAAAATTGTCTGAATTTTTCTCACTCATACTGTTATCTGTAAAAGGGCCTCAAAAAGATATAAGAAAAAACACATGGCCATGGCCATGTTCTGAATATGGATATCTAATTGTGCATATTTTGAATATGTCTTGGTGGTTTGCATCACCACGATCCGAGCTCAACTGTCCAATCATCAAAACCCATCTATCACAATTCCTATATACCTTCCTAATCTTTATTCCTTATACACACCAGCAAGCAGTAATTTCAACTGCACCCCTGCGTGGATCCCGGGTTAGAGTAATTCAAGGTAAGCCCTTCCTGTCGTAAAAGGTGACTAACGGCATACCCATCATGATGGAGACAAAGTAGAAAAAAAGGAAAAAGATCGTTGCCTGGGGAGGGATAGGGCATGTTTGGAGCTGACAATGGACATGGCAGTTTGCAAAACAGTTCGTGCCAGGAGCTGAGGATGCAGGCCCTAGTCATTCAACAAACGACAGATCAACACAACAATCGAGGAGTGGAACAAACGGACAGGACAGAAGATCATAATCCCACTCTACCTGATGGCTTGCCAGCTATTATTAGGAGGGCTGCTGTTAGGAGAGAAGATACCAAACGTATGAAATGGACTCGAGAGATGAACATTGAAGTTAACCGAGCATTCTACTAGGTCAACAGGTGTCAAGATGATCCACTACCAAGATGGAGATCTTCCCTTTATGCGGAGTTTACCAGGAGACATCCGGAGATGTACGTAAAATATTGTAAGAAGTACTTGACACCTGAAGAAATGGATGACATTCGAAGAGAAACTGGAAACGTACTTCAGCTTCAGGACGTGTATCAAGATATTTCTATACGGCAGGAAGATACGGAAAACGGCCAAGAACTTCAACATCAACACCGAGACAAAGACTCACAACACCAACAAAATCAGCAAGATCAAGATCAGGAAAGATACGGAAAATGGGAAACGTGCTGTCAACTATGGATGCAATACTAGACGAACATCTCAGGACGGAAAACACCATAGGAGAAATACATCTCGCATGGTATTGCGCTGCAACAGTTGTCTTGGAACTCAATTGTCAAAAACCTTACTTTCAGCGTGGAAAAGAAGGATCGTCAAGAACATAGACGACATGGGAGCAAAAGTCAACATCCTAAAAGAATACCTGAAAGGAGACCCTTCAAATAAAATCTTAAGGAAGGCCAGAGATATAGCAAGGAGATCAATGATTGACATGACACCAGAAAAGTTAATGGACTACAAGGATCAATTTACACAGAAGATCAAGGCTAAGGGTGCGAGACTAAGAAGGTATAACGAGATCACTAAATGGAAGAAACAAAACAGCGAATTCACTCTAAGAGGAGAAGGTTTCACTGTCAATTGAAGCACAAAGGAGAACACCAGGAGGCACCATAGGCCCTTCACATGCTTGTTGACAACCTAAAAGCTCTTCACAGCTTTAATCAATGGAAGATCTACATTCACCGTGTCAACAACAATGTATTGTATTTAAAACAAGCATTGTTGTTTGTGTCCTACTATGAGCTAGCAACTTTAGAATCTAACAGTTTTGATTTTTATCTCGTATAAATACCATCATCATAGAGTGACATAAGAAAAGTTGTGTCTTCCCTGTGAGTTGGTAAAAGTTCTAGACCTTATATTAACTTTTTTGGCTCGTGCTTTGGAAAAGCGTCACTTAATAATACAAATATATATTAACCAAATAGTATCTATTTTCAAGTGTATTTACTGTGAGTACATATTAAACTGATTTTTTTTCTGCCGGACCTAAAGTAAAAAGAAACAATTCCCATATATTAAAAAGTGTATATGAAGAAAAGTACCAAAAAAGGTTTACTTTCCTTATGCAGGTTTTCATTTTATGTTCACCTTAGATAGGTTTCACTATAATCTATATTCCAGTGTATTTATAGTATTGGCCATAAAGATAGCAACTTTTGTTAATTCCATGCATTTTCAAATTGAGTACAATTAATGAAAAATTAAAATCTGTAAAAGTTACTAGTAGTCATTTCTTTTATTTTCTTATAAAAAATTTAGAGTAAATATAATAAGATTTTTCTCATTTGATATAACCCACTTTACTTGAACAAAAAGATTTCGAATTTATGATTATTATTATAAATAATCTTAATAAATTTAACGAACAAAACAAAATTGAGATTATTATTAGTAATGTTGATATATCAATATTTGCTCTAATAACCATTAGCAACTTTTCTGAATTGTAAAAGTAGAGATTCTATTAATTTTATACACCCATACTTCGCTTTACGTCCTAGATACGTTCCATGAAACTTAGCCACAAAGCGAAAAGCTGTATAAGGAATCAATTATTCTAATACAAATTCAATGGGGTTGGTTTGAAATTTCTTAAATATGCATTTTATCTTTTTATTTCATTTAAATTAAAAATACATATTTAACAAGTACATACATTTGTACATAAAATAATAACAGACTCCAAAAACCAACAATAATCTATAAACAAAAATAAAACAAATTCATGTTACATAAAATATGTGTATGTACACATATATATTTTTTTAATGGCTTTAATCTGAAGACGATGAAGAAATGGCAACTTGCAGATCACTGGCGTCATCATTTTTCGCTGGTAAGAGTGGGCCTGGTTTAAAAAAAATTGTCCTGCGGTTTTTTTGTCTTGCTTTCTTGTCTATTTCGTTCTTCAGTGACTTATAAAAGCTGATGGCTGAGTTAATTCCTTGAGAAACTTTAGTGCTACGTTCGACGTCAGGATCGTTTTCAAGGAGGATGTTTATCCCTTGTTCGAAATAGGAAAAAGCTTTCAACAAATTTTTTGATGTTAGCTGTTTGGATATAACAGGCTCTATCTCTTCATCAAATGACGGATCTGCTTGCAACTGCATGAGTTCCTCATATGAAAGAAGCTTCAAACTGAGATCATATGCTGGATCTAAAGTGTTTTGCCTAATTTCACGAAGGAAATTAACTTTTGCATCTTTTTACACATTCTGGCCATATTTTTTCCAAACATGGTTCATTGTTGTTAATTTTCATTCCTTCCATGATTTTCCAAAATGTTTTAATTCAAGATTTACCATCGGTTTCCCTTACAAGTTGTCGGAAAGTTTGGCGTAGGTAATATGCCTTAAAAGAGGCTATTGCCCTCTGATCCATTCGTTGGATCAAGGTTTGGATTTTTCGGAAGGTACTCAATCATGACTTCTTCAGATAGTTTGGATAAATTAGTAGGATGCCCTGGTGCATTGTTGCTTAAGTTATTATCCCCCAAATATTTTTTCACTTCTGTACAAAAGTGATTTTTAAACCAATCGTCAAAAGTAGTTTTAGTCATCCAAGCTTTCTTGTCGGATCTTCATATGACGGGTAATTGATTTTTATTTAGTCCTTTAAGAGGTCTTGAATTTTCGAACAAATATATTAAAAGTAGTTTTAGCTTAAAATCACCCATGGCATTTGCACCAAGTAGCAAAGTTAATCGTTCTTAGGCACCCTATAACTAGACGCAGATTTTTCGGTTTTTGAAATGCGATCAGGCATTTGCTTCCAATAAAGCCCTGTTTCGTCTTCGTTAAACATTTGTTCAGGTTTATAACCACCTCTTCCAATAATTCCCTTTAAAATGTTAGAATATTCCTTAGATGCGGCCTCATGGGCACTAGCTGCTTCCACTTTCATATTCAAATTATGCAAATTAAATCTATTTTTAAATTTTTCAAACCATCCCTGGCTTGCTTGTAATGTGACATCTTAAGCAGATTCATCGGTGTCTCTATTCTTCAAATTTTAAAAAACACTTTTAAAAAAGCTTTTTCGCGGATAGTCATTTGACTCATTGGCATTCTCCGTTTGTTATTAGTTTCTTTTGCATGTTAATCTCGAACATTTAAAGGTGCAGCAAATATGTCTTCTTTTTTATCGCGAATAGTTTGAATGGTAGATTTCGCAAGTCCCATTGCCTTGCAAATTTCAACAATTTCTCTCCAGCTTCTATAAGACATAATACTTCTAGTTTAGTTCCTAGTGTGACTGATTGTCGGCATCTCTTTTTATCAGTCTCCATAGTCGATAATCGTTTCGGTGGCATATTGTCAAAAAATTTTTAATTTGTACAAACATACATATATACTTACGTACCAAAAATGTCCCTAATTGTTTACAATTTTTCCAGTTAATGTGTAACAATCAGTAATAAATATGTACATAAAATACTCACAGACAAGTCTAAACCAGCCGCTTTATGAGCACACACTGAATAATGCTCGTAAACAAGAGGAAATAGAAAAGAGGGTGCATCGAGATTGCGCTTGCGCAATATTGGCAACATGTAGATATGACACCAAAAAAAATTATTTTTTTGCCGTTCTTGCGAAACATTTTAGAAATTCTAGATTTCGAATTTGCGAGAATCTGCACCACTATTTAAAGCATCACATTGGACCGAGGCAGCAGTTAGTCAGCCGGACAGACGCATAGAGTTAGCCGACTGGACCATCTACAAGAAGGTACAGCAAGTTGCGGAACACAACGGCTGGACCATGCAAGATAAATTTACTAACTTAATGGTGGCTCTGCAAGGTAATTCCGCAAATTACGAAAAAACTTGGTGCGTGCCATAAATGCTCGATATGGAGATGAGCATTTACAGCCTGTGTACATCACCCAATTCCAGAACCTAAAGAAGAGGAGTAAGGAGACTATTTGAGAGTTCGCGGCAGAAGTTGAGAAGGCAGGTAAACTGGCCCACGGAGATCTGCTCGAGCTTCTTCAAGTATTTGTGTCAAGCTTAGATGACCCGAACATGGCACTTGCGGTGACGACGGCGGGTAAGAAGAACTATTGGGAAGCTGTTGGAGTTGCACTGAACTACGAGGCGGCCCAAAAGTCTCTTCGTCCACTTCATAAGATAAGGGGCTAACCGCAGAATCCGCTCGGTACCAACCATCTGCTTCTTCTGCACATCAGAGCTCGTTGTCGACGAAGGAAGAAAGACCAATGCAACGAGAAGGACACAACCAAGAAGATTGAGCATCGTCGTGGTGATATGCCGATATGGAGTACCAATGAAGCTTCATTCCGATCAGGGGAGGAACTTCGAGTCTATACTGATAAAGAGTCTATGCCGCCTGGGCATAAACAAAACGAGGATAACGCCTTTACATCCCCAATCTGATGGCATGGTCGAGAGGATGAACACGACTATCACTAAGCACTTGGCGAAGAAGGTCTCCACCAACCAACAAGACTGGGACCAGTATTTGGACCTATTCATGA
>JAUIMW010002238.1:0-11007 GCA_033557785.1 Enochrus cinctus | reverse complement strand
GTGGTTTGGTGATTCATATCTCATTATAGAATGTTATATTCGAATGTACACACATGTAATTGCTAAATAATTAGCTGGGGTAGCAAGGGGTAGATGCACACAGGCAATAGGAAGCTTGAATCGAATTAATATTTTAATTTATAATTCTCTTTGTCACAACAGTCTTCTAATTCATCTTTTTGGTTCACGGTTATATTTAATTTCAGTAATTATGTAAATGTTTCAATTCCAAATCCAAATTTGTTAAAAATTATTATTATTAGTTAATTAGAGAGCGTGGAATGTCTTTCAGATACTCTGAAAGCTGCGTTATTCTAGGAATGATGTTGAAATAGAGTAAAAATAGCATTATCATTATCCTAAGAAAATTGACAAAATTACAATAAATAATTTAATAACCTAACATAAAAAATAATTTTCTATTAAAAATTCTGTAGATTTCAAAAATAAAATAAAATTATTAACAATTACACGAAACCATATTTTATTAATCGGACATCTACGTTCCTCTTATTAGAATTTAAACAAATTAAGAAATTTACTAAGTTTTTTAAATAAATTGATAGTAGGTACCTGGAGGACATTCTATGTTCCCAAGACTCAATGGTCGTTCTTCTTTATATTGTTTTTAATCTATTTTTTGTAATTTAAAAACAATATTAATCGGTTTATGTTTAGATAATTTTTTTGTAAAAGATTAAAAACGACATAAAATAAAAACCATTTGGGAGTCTGGGGGACATGGAATGTTCTCCAGGTATACTACAAAGTACACTCTTTTTGTTCCTTGATTACACTTAAAGAAATGAAAAGTGTCTTCAAGATTTGTGAACACAATTAGTAGTACGTAGACAACTGTATACCTGAACGATCCATGTTCCTCATATCCTTTGGTGGCTTTTCTTTTGTCTCCCAAATCACCTGGTGGTTTTTATTCAATGTTGTTTTTAATCTTATTTAAAAAGTCATATTTACCGATCTACGTACAAAAATTGTATTTAAAAATCAACTTTCATTTCTCTTAATTCAAACAACGAATAGAAAGAGTGGATTTTGTAGTGTTACTGAATAACAATTATATTGTTTTCAACTTACTGCTTTTTGTTATTTAAAAACAATCTTCATTGGCTTATGTTTAATAAATAGAAAAAGAAAAAACGTAAATAGTCGAAGATCTTATATTGTTGAAAATCACCTGTTCTGAAACTGAAAAAAGCACTGACGGACATGGAATGTCCTCCAGGTACACTATCATTTACGTTCTCTCTCATTCACTGCTTTTTGTAATGTTAAAATAATCTTCATCAATTACAATTTAACTAATAATGAAAGAACGTAATTAACTGAACACCTGGAAAAAAACTTACAAGAAAGACACCAGAGACTCTGGAAGACATATAATGTTCTTTATTTATTTTTTAAAGTATCTATTCTCTCTTTTTGTATTTTAAAAATAATCTTTTTTGGTTTAAGTTCAACTGATTTGTTTATTATATTTAAAAAATAACATAAAAGAAGGATACCAGGGTATCTGGGGGAATATGCAATATCCTCCAGGTGCAGTACTATCTACGTACTCCTTTATTTATTTTTTAAAGTATTTATTCTATTTTCTTTTATTCTAAAAAAATGTTCATTGGTCAAAGTTTAACTAATAGAAAAAAGAACGTAGCTAACCCAGTACGTGGAGGACATTCCATGTCCTCCAGACCCCCTGGTGACCCTTCTTTTATTGTTGAATATCAGCAAATATTTCTATATTTAAATTAAAAAAAACAACAAAAAGAAGGACGCCCCCTTGCCCCCCTAAGGGACATGGAATGTCCTCCGTTATCATCTACGTACTTCTTTATTTATTTTTTTTGAAGTATGTAATTTCTCTTTTTTTTTGTATTGTAAAAACAATCTTCATTGGTTTAAGTTTTACTTATATTAAATATAACGTAGATAGCCGAGTACTTGGAGGACATTAGTTAAAGAATGAAGATAGTTTTTTAATACAATAAAAAAGAGAGAATAGTTACTTGAATGGAGAGAAGAATATAAAATAAATAAAGCAGTACGTAGATGACAGTGCACCTGGAGGACATTCCATGTCCCCCAGACCCCCTGGTGTCCTTTTTTTATGTTGTTTTTTTAATACAGAGATGTTTACTGACATTCAAAAATAAAAGAAGGGCCACCAGGGGGTCAATTCCATGTCCCCCAGGTACTCGACTATCTACGTTCTTTTTTCTATTAGTTATACTTAAACGAATGAAGATTGTTTTAAAAAAGAGAGAATAGATACTTGAATGGAGAGAAGAATAAAAAGTAAATAATTGAGTACGTAGATGATAGTGCACCTGGAGGACATTCCATGTCCCCCAGGCCCCCTGGTCTCCTTTTTTTATGCTGTTTTTTTAATTTTAATGTAGGGATGTTTAATGATATTCAACAATAAAAGAAGGTCAACCAGGGGATCTGAGGGGCATGGAATGTCCTCCAGGTACTCGTCTATCTACGTTCTTTTTTCTATTAGTTATACTTAAACGAATGAAGATTGTTTTGAAATGAGAGAATAGATACTTGAATGGAGAGAATAATAAAAAATAAATAAAGCAGTATGTGGATGATGGTGCACCTGGAGGACATTCCATGTCCCCCAGACCCCCTGGTGTCCTTCTTTTATATTGTTTTCTTTAAATATTAATATAGGGATCTTTACTGACATTCAACTATTTTCTTTAAATATAAATATATTTGTCTGCTGTCGACATACGGTTCACATTTCAAATGTGCGTCCGAGAGACGAGGAAGTTGAACTCATTGCGTAACTTGCTTCAGCTACAGCGCTAGTCAAGTAAGAAAGTGACATCGACTTCTGTCAATTTTATTTGTCATTTTGTGGTAACGTTAATAAGTATGAACATACGATCAATTCGTAAGCGTGAAATTGGATGTAGTTTCTTGATTATTTCTAACCAAAATGTATAATTGTTGTCCGATCCTACCTATCGGTAATGTTAATAAAACGAGTAAAAACAAATGTCTTTATTACTGGTAAACTAAAGTAAGGTTACGTGTCAGCGAGTTTGTGTTTAGGTATTATATAATAAAATTGCTAAAAAAGATAAATGAAGTCTACTATTCATTATTGTTATATTTTTTTTAAATTATTACTTGCTATATAATAGATACTGCTGATTAATTAGTCATCCAGCAATAGGTCTTCGATGCTACCCTTGCATATAGGAGTTCCTCAAGGATCAGTCTTGGGACCAAACCAAGCTGTTGTGAATAACGACTCTTTGACTGGGGTTGATGAGAAGGCAAAACATCTATTGGTCAAATAGTTAAATTATATGGTTTTCATAATTATCAAAACAGGAAGAATTTTGACATTCGCTTAACTTTAAATGGGGACGATATTCAAAGAATGGCTATTATGGCTACATCCAGTTAAAGCTGTCATATGATTTAATGTTTTGGGCTTCTTCTTCAGTTTCAAAAGATGTGTTTATTGTCCAGAAGAAGATAGTAAGATGTATAGCAGATGTGAGACCCACAGATTCTTGTTGACCACTTTGTGCCGGTAACAGTTTGCAGACATACATAGTTATGATACTCACAACAAATTTGATATCTATCCACTCTTCTACTTTTATGTCACACAGAATTCCCCAGCCTCAATCGGAGTAAATCTGTTCAATATTTAACCAAATGAATGCTAAACAAATATAACCAGTTTTAAAAATACTCTTAAACATTTTATAACACATTGCTTCTATACTCTCCAGGATAAATAAAATTGTATTGTATTGTATATTAAAAACAGTCTCACTTCAATCTGTTGAGTATTAACAACATATTATATTAACACCTTTTCATAGTTTATTCGCAAGGCAGAGAGATTACTGCAAAGAAAGTATAAGAAGAACCTCTTCGCTTTACGATGAGCTCATTATACGATGGATCAATTCGCTTTAAATGGAACGATTGAAATAATTAACGATTGCCATAATTAGAGCTCATAACTAGGGGTTTTCATAGTGTTTTTCTCTGTATAGTGTCTTTTTTATCTCGGACAGTTTTATGTTGTGTCGAATATTTCCTGTTTTGTCGTATATCATATAGTTTTTATAAAATCAGTCATAGAAGCGGCTGTCCTTTGTATTAAATTAAAAATTGAGAAAGTCCTGGTTGTGAATATTCTCAAATTTCTCGATTTGAACGAGTACACATTTTTATATCACACAACCACTCGTATTGATACCTTCAGCTTTAGCTTGGTATCTTTGTGTCCAAACACAACAAGTAAAATTGAAGATCAGGTAACTTCACTTGTTGGAGAGTGGTGAATAATGACTCTATCAAGTTCTCATTAGTCGAGGTTTAAAGTTCTTTCAGATTGATGTAATATGGAATGATAATTTGAAAAGTTCATATTACTTCTAGTACTTATCAATTGAAAACAATCATCCTATGCTCTCTGATGTGAAAGAACTCTATCGAGCATTTTTTTTAGCAGTCCTATTTAGGGCATATAGATAATATATTTATGGGCACAGCTTTAACATTAATATTTATATTTTCCTTTGATATTTTAGTTTAAGGTTTTAAAAATATTTTCTAACAGAACATTTACCTATTTTTTATTAATGAAAATACTGATAATTTGAAAGTAATTTCATACTTCCAATTAGATAATAAACTATTTACACATCGTTTACATATTTCAGTTCGCTTAACTGTCAAAGAAACATAATCAAAAAAACGTTTTTTAAGGAAACGACCATACGCGTCAGAACTCTAAAGATCTATTAAACGGAGTATACACAGCTATCTACGTGCTACTTATTGTGTTCACAAATCTTTTTTTTTCTTTTCATTTCTCTAAGTATAGCCAATGATTAAAAAGAGTGTACATTGTAGGGTACCTGGAGGACATTCCATGTAGACAGCCGAGGACCTAGAAGACATTCCATGTTCCTCAGACCTCCTAGTGGTCCTTCTTATATTGTTAAAAAATTACTAAACATACCTGGCGGTCTGGGAAACACGGAATTACACTATATTATCTACGTTCTCCTTTATTTATTATTATGTATTCCGGTATTTGTTATTTAAACTTTCTGCTTACTGTTTCCTGTAGTGTTTTCAGTTTTCATTGGTTTAAGCCAAGTACTTAAAGGACCTTCTATTCCACCAGAGCCCCGATGGTCCTACTACCATGTTGTTTTATTTTTAATATCAATATAAGGATGTTTACTGACATTCAACAATAAAAGAAGGGCCACATGAAGGACATGGAATATCCTCCAAGTACTAGGCTACCCACGTTCTTTTTTTATTAGTCAAAAATAAATCAATGAAGATTGTTTTTACATTACGAAAAAAAAAGATAGACACTTAAAAAAATAAATAAAAGAGTACGTAGATTATAATGCACCTGGAGCTCACTGGTGGCTCTTCTTCTACTGTTGAATATCTACTGAGACGAGACTTTTAAGGAGTAAAACTGCTAAATTAAAAAAATGGATGGCGGACGAACTTTTAAAAGCTATAAGAAGACACGATAAACTAAAATTTCAATTAAAGTAATTATACACCAAATTTCAGAAATAATGCTAACAAATTAATCAAGTCAACAAAAACAGAATACTACAAACGTCAAATACTTTTGACAAAAAAACAATACTAAAAAAACATAGAATGTAATAAATGAAATTTTAAATCACAATCGTAAGGTAACCAAATAAATGATCTCCTAAACCTAAATATAAAGGGTAAAATATCCGCATATGCGGATGATACGGTTGTGGTTTTTAAGGGAAAAATCAGAGACAGGTTAAATCATAACTTATTGACATTAAACACCGACAAGATTAAATACAGTGACTGAAACTACAAGAACCACATATGATTATGCTCATGTCAAAACATTCAAACTATAGAAAGAGTAACGAAATTTAAATATCTCGGCATTGTAATAGATAACCACCTGAAATGGAAGTACATTCAACTTATTTAGCAAAAAAAAAACTCGAAACTGCAGTACCTAAATTCTATGAACTAAGACAACTGACAAATCACAAAATTATTTTGCGAAAACATCATAAAAAGTATTCTAAATTATGCAATATTAGTATGGGGAGGTGCATGTAATTCAATTATAAAAAGTTTAGATATAATTCACAAATGTATGTTCAAAATAATGAATAATAAAAACCGTACATACCCCACCCAGTAACTTTACAATGAAATAGATCAAAAATCGTTAAAATATCTATACATCACTGCAATAATTACACACACTCTTATACATAAACCAATAGAAATCTCTAAATCACATAACTACGATACAAGAACAATATTAAATAAACATTTAAGAAAACCAAAAATGCCAACATTACTATAATTATTCAATACTTGCGTATTACAATAAAATCCCTTTAGAAATAAGAAAAATAACCCAGTTGAACAAATTCAAGAGACACATGTCTGAATATGTTATAAAAAATAAATATTTATTTGGAGAGATGCAATCTTAACTTTAATTTTAAATTAAATTTTAATTTTCTTTTCGATCACACGTGATGTCACGGTAATTGCGTTAATGGTTGGGGCTCAACACAGGCGACCAAGAGTTGCCTAGGCTGTTCCCCCTACTCCCCTTTTCTATTATGTTAATTTTAATTATTCGTATATATTATTTAGTTATGTAAGGATTGTAGAAAATAAATTAATTTGAATTTATATTTTAAAAAATCAACATAAAAGGAGGACACCAGGGATCTGGGGGCATGGAATGTCCTAAAGGTACTTGGCTATCAACGTTATTTTCTGTTAGTTAAAAATAAATCAATGAAGGTTGTTTTTACATTATAAAAACAAAGATAATAAACACTTAAAAATAAATTAAAAAGTATGTAGATAATAGTCTTATATGTTGTTAAAAATAAAATAAAAGAAGAGCCACCAGGGGGTCTGGGAAACATGGAATGTCCTCCAGGTACACAGCTATCTACGTGTTACTAATTGTGTTCACAAATCTTTTTTAACTTTATTTAACAAATATGGAGAGTTTCTCAGACTTTTTAGTCGTTCTTCTTTTATATTGTGTTTAATGTGTTGTTTAGTAGAAAAAAAGAACGTAGACAGTCGAGGATCTGGAGGACATGTTCCTCAGACTTCCTAGTGCTCCTTCTAGTATTTATTTGCTATTTTTTGTTATGCTAAAACAATCTTAACTGATTAAAGATTAACTAATAAAAAAAGTACGTAGATTGCCGAGAGCATAAAGGTTTTCAATTTGAATGGAAGTATGTTTATAGATTTTCAACAGTGTAAGAAAGACTACCAGGCAGTCTGGGGAATACAGAATCACATTGTATTATCTATGTTCTCCTTTATTTATTGTTATGTACTCCGGTATTTGTTATTTAAATTATCTGCTTACTGTTTCCTGTAGTGCTTTCAGTTTTCATAGGTTTAAGCCAAGTACTTAAAAGACCTTCTATTCCCCCAGACCCTCTGGTGGTCCTTCTTCCATGTTGCTTTTTTTAAATACTTTTTAGATACTTGACTGGAGAGAAGAATAAAAAATAAACTTGGACCAATGAAAAGTTTTTTTAGAATAAAAAAGAATAGATACTTTAAAAAATAAAATAAAAAAGTACACAGATAATACTCCACCTGGAGGATATTGCATGTCCCCCCAGATCCCCTGGTGTCTTTCATTTATGTTGTTTATTAAATATAACAAAAGGGATGTTTACTGATATTCTACAATAAAGGAAGGGTCACCGGGGGGCTAGGGACATGCAATGTTCTCCAGGTACTCGGCTACCTTCGCTCTTTTTTCTATCAATTGAACTTAAACCAATTAAGATTGTTTTTACAATACAAAAGAGAGAGAATAGATACTTTAAAAAATAAATAAAAAACATTCTATGTCCTCCAGACTCTCTGGTGTCGTTCTTGTGAGTTTTTTTTTTAATTCTAATAAAGAGATGTTTACTGACATTCAACAATAAAAGAAGGGCCACCAGGGGGTCTGAAGGACATGGAATGTCTAGCTATCTAGGCTTTTTTCCTATTAGTTATACTTAAACTAATGAATATTGTTTTTACAATAAAAAAAAGAGAGAATAGATACTTTAATAGAGAGAAAAATACGTAGATGATAGTGCACCTGGAGGACATTCCATGTCTCCCAGACCCCCTGGTGTCCTTCTTTTATGTTGTTGTCTTTAAATATTAATACAGGGATGTTTACTGACATTCAACAATAAAAGAAGGACCACCAGGGGGTCTGGGGGACATGGAATGTCCTCCAGGTACTCGGCTATCTATGTTCTTTTTTCTATTAGCTAAACTTAAACGAATGAAGATTGTTTTTACAATACAAAAAAGAGAGAATAGATACTTGAATGGAGAGAAGAATAAAAAATAAATAATTGAGTACGTAGATGATAGTGCACCTGGAGGATATTCCATGTCCCCCAGACCCCCCGGTGTCCTTTTTTTTTGTTGTTCTTTTTTAAATATTAATGCAGGGATGTTTATTGACATTCACCAATAAAAGGAGGGCCACCAGGGGATCTAGGGGACATGGAATATCCTCCAGGTGCTCGGCTATCTACGTTCTTTTTTCTATTAGTTATACTTAATCGAATGAAGATTGTTTCTATAATATAAAAAAGAGTGAATAGATACTTGAATGGAGAGAAGAATAAAAAATAAATAAAGGACGTACGTAGATGATAATGCACCTAAAGAACATTTTATGTCCCCCAGACCCCCTAGTGTCCTTCTTTTTTTTTTAATATAAATATACGGATGTTTACTGACATTCAACATTAAAAAAAGGTATGCCTGGGGGACATTCCATGTCCCCCAGGCATACTGTTATCTATGTTCTATATTTTATTAGTTAAAAATTAATAAATGGAGATTGTTTTTACATAAGAAAAAACAGTTCATGTTCCCCAGAAACTAAAAAAAACTCTTCTTATTCGTTAGTTATACTTATAGAACTGAAAAGAGCCTTAAAGTTTTGTGAAAACAATTAGTAATATAGTAGAGTAAATATAACTTTTTCGCAATCGATTAAAGACAACACGAAATAAAAACCGTCAATAAAGGTTGTTTTTACTCTTTAAAAAGAGTGAACAATTTTTTTTTTAATAATGATTTATTGATAATCATTGGCATTGAACAAATTAATTACAGTTATTTTGATAATAAATCAAAGAGTACGTTGATGATAGTACACCTGGAGGACCTTTGATTTTCTTCAGATCTCCTGGTGCTCGTTTTTCATGCTTTTTTCTTTTTCAATAAAAATATGTTTACTAATTTTCAACAATATAAGAAGAACCAGGGGGTGTGGGGGACACGGAATATCGTTCATGTACAGTATCATCTATGTACTTTTTATTTATTTATATTATTTTATTTATATTATATTACGTACTCTTATTTATAATTAAATTTTCTACTTACTGTTTCCTGTAATGTTAAAATAATCTTCTTTAGTCTAACTAATAGAAAAAAAGAACGCAAACATGACCTCCTGTTGTTGAAAATCAGTAAACATACCCTACAAAAAAAGTCAATACTTTGAATAGTAAATAAGGGAGTAAGTAGATGATAGTGTACCTGGAGAACATTCCATGTCTCTCAGTCCCTTTTTCAGTTACAATATAGGTATGTCAACTGATTTTCAATAATATAAGAAATGACTATTAGAGAGCTTGAGGGATATGGAATGTCCACGAGGTTAAACATAAAATAAAGAAGATAGTTTTTAAATTATAAAAACTACCTCCAAAGGGTCTGGAGACATGGAATGTGCTCCATGTACACTATCATCTACATACTTCTTTATTTATTATTTAAAGTATCTACTTACTGTCTTTTTGTATTGTTGAAACAATCTTCATTGTTTTAAGTTTAAATAATAGAAAAAAGAACGTAGACGTCAGAGTACGTGGAGGACATTCCATTTTCCTCAAAACTCTCAGGTGACTCGTCTTTTTTTGTTAAGGATCAGTCTTTGTTATCTCTGCTATCTCTGATGAGGCTGTAGACTATTATCTTGTTCGTCTTGATCGTCGTACACATGGTGGTAGTGTCGTTTTTTTTATATAAGAAATTGTTTTTCCTTCAGGCCTTGGAGTAGACTTGTTGGTGACATGAACTTGAACCTTCTTGCTAATACATCTTTTTGTATTGTCTTATATCTCTCATCCCAACTTTATAAAGTACTGTTTTTAGATCTCTTTGTAATCTTCTTCATCTTCTGCTATCTATCTGTTCTTATGCATTCATATGTGTGTTTATCCCTCCACCGCGTCCCCCATCCTTCACCCTCAATGTTTCTCTATGTTTGGACGTCTTCAACTATTCTAAGAAATTCGTGAAAATACTGGATGGGGACGTTGTGTTTAGCATATTTGTTATGTAGTTCGTGACTATCCTAGTTATGGGGTAGAACCTCTCCAAGTAAAAGTCGCTATTGAAGAGAATGAGGATATATTGCATATTGATATATGCCAGTTTTCTTGTCTGTTTTCTTCTTTCGTACATATCTATACAACGATACATAGTTGAGTTTATAGAAAGACACAGCACTTCTAAGACTTTGGTTCTTCATAAGCTGTATTAAGCTGTAGGGATTAAACCGACGCTGTTTCTCAATTTCCACATTTGTTTAGTCTTCGCGATAAGGCCAAGGGAACTCTGTCCAACCCAAACTTTGGTCTCGTTATTAGGGAAATCGAGAGTTGTTTTGAAACAATTAAATCAGTAATAGACATTTTGGCGTTAGTGGAATTAAGTTTTTTATTATTTGTTTCATTTGTTATTGAAAGGGCGAAAATTAAAATGACCCACACCCCAAAAGTGCACCGTATACCCTATTAGTTAAAATTTGGGGGATGGATATCGTATCGTCCTTACAGTTCAGTGAAACATAACTTTGATATTCGAGGAGTTATTTCCAGTACATTTATGTGCGTG
>JAUIMW010002237.1:0-11008 GCA_033557785.1 Enochrus cinctus | reverse complement strand
AGAAGAAAACGAGGAAGACCTAAAGCCTCATGGATGGGAGGTATCCAAAAGGCAATGTCCGAATTCAACCTAAGACCCCGGGAGATTGGGCAGATAGAGATGGATGGCGATTGGGGAGGGCGTCGAAGAATTCTATGAAACCGGATTATATATATAATTTATTAACAGTAATATGTTAACTATTTCCTTGTAATATCTGAATTGTTTTGACCAACCCTTTGCCAACCATCATAGGGTGCAATCACAAAGTTGATATCTATTGCTATTTTATATAATTATTTGGATTGATTACAGAATTTTCTTTGTTTATCAATATTTCTTGTAAATTATGTTACTTAAATTTATTTCGGTATTAGTATTCTTGGGAAAGAGCAGCCTCCGCATGTCTCACAACACTGTGAACATTGGTTCTTTTTTTTTATACATCAAGGTGAGCCTATTCCTTTTTATACATGACAGGTACGTTTACACCTTACTTTATTGATTTAGATATCACAGAGTAAGACTTTTCAACACAGTATGCATTATTTCACTAATTTTTATTCGTATGTTTTAGATATTTTTTTGTAGCTTTATAGTTTTTTTGCACTTTTTTTGATATTTATATGTTACAATTTATAAATAAATTATATCGTTTTATTCAGACCTTAAATTTACAATAATAATATACTAATAATAAATTAACGTTAAATTTACCTTGAAATTAATTAATAAATAAAGTTTTATATAAATATGATATTTCATGAAATATTAAATTTTAACTATATTACATGTTTTGAATCGTATTGCAAATATGTTTTGATAACATTTTTGTGAAAATGCAAGTTTTATTTAAAAATAGGGATTCCTCTTTTTTTTGAAAATGTGAATTTATTTTTTGTGGCATTATATGACATAAATAACACTTCACTATTTACATCTTGGCTTGGTAGATTTTCTTTTTAAAATTATATTTCAAGGAAGGCAAATTAAAACAAAAAAATAACACTCCTATTTGATAATAATTTAATAACTAAAGAATTATTTTTTTTGCAATATAAATATTATTTGTCCTGCGGTGAGTACATTTATTCGTTATTTTCTGAAAAGTGCAAAAAAGTTAAATGTTCGTTTGTATGTACAAAAGGATAATGGAATAGTTATAGAAAATCTTGTTTGTAAGTTATCGGATTGCTAATAGATGGCGCAATCGGTTTCCGATCGTACATTACACGCGAATAGAAATCAATGGTAAAGAAAAATTTAGAAAGTGAACGGTGTCATTCAGTAGGGATTCAACTGATCCACACTGTAGGCGAATGATGAGTTCTGGCTATGATCTCTGATTATAACCCGCTTGTTGACTACCACATCGCAACGGTAGTGCAATAAAGAGCTGACGCCATTGACCCTTTTTTACATAATCAAAAGCATATTTTCTAGATACATAGCATAATAGAATGATGGATTTCCATTTAGGTATTCAGTCAAAATCATAAAAAATTATTGATCCGGTTCGAAACGCTTGTCCAATCAGTATGTATTGAAAAAAGGACGATAAAAAATGGATGTTATACATTCGGGTAGCCGACTAATAAATCACGCAATAAACAAAATAAACACTCAAGTTTCCGGCGGCCTTTATAATGCCGACTTTGCTCGGGAATCGGACAAAAATGCACGTTCGCAAACACATTTATGTAATGAAAACTCATCAATGGTTTTAACAAGTGCAATGTTTAGCGTTTACCGATCGAAACGATCCATATTAATACGGTTTGAAAGCGTGTAAATTCCTTTAAAAGTTTAAAATAATATGACAGAAGATAAAACATATAACACAAACTTAATATATAACTTCTATGTTTTGCAAATAATTTCTGTATGCTTGTCAAATAAATGTCTTATTATATTCTCGGTAAATTAACAATATGTTGAAAAAAAGAAACCAAAACATCAATGATATCGGAAAAGGACATTATTCTCGAAACAACGTGTATTGAGAAATAACGGATATAATTGTAGAGTATCACAAAGAAAAGCTTTTATTAGTGATCCCTCAAAAATTCTGGGAGGCTTGTATTTTTAGTCACTTCAAAACATCTTTGAGATAAGGTCTTCTTTAAGTTGGAAATAACTTGATGGTCCATAGTTTGGAGAAGTGGACTGGTGTTTTTCTTTACTGGCCACTGGCTCCTAAAGCATGGAAAAACACACAGAACTTGAGGGTGACTATCCCACCGAGTATTGCCTAAAACTCTCAGTTGCAATATAGCCACTAGATTATGTATATGAGATTTCCATCTTAGCTTCCTGTGGATTGTCACACCGAGAAATCGATTTTAGTCTTTTAGAAGGGCCAAAGAAATCGAGTGTAATTCTGACACTCTACCATTTCTTCATACTCAAGTTTTTTTTCCGTATTATATACTGCTATTTCTAATCTTGAGTGAGCCCTTGATAAACTTTGTCTAGTAACCAGTCAAATAATTTATCTCCAGTTAAGGATCCATTTATCTGTTATTCAAATACCATTGAATATTTTAAGAAGAAGTTAAAGCTGTCGTTGGCATATTGATTATCATAGTGAATATCGCATTGTCAAATTCAAGTGCCGAGTCTGAAGATTTTTTCTTGATGTAAAGCAATAATTCGTTCATAGAAAATCGTTGAGTTAGAAAGTTATCATCTGTATTTGCACAATCTCTAAATCAAAATATAAATTATAAGGCTATTGATAGATATTGTAATTGCTGGTAAAAGTTTTCAACGTGTTTTTCCTTAAGTGGATATATTCCAGACATTTATCATTCCCCCAGACTGAAATATGATTCATCATAATCTCATACAATTCTTCAACACTCGCGTTATAATACCAATCCCAATCAACTCTTTCCAAATAATTTGTGAATTTAGGCCAATTCGCGTTTTTTGCGTTTCATTTTGAGTTGATGGAATATCATTTCCTTATTACTTCGTAATTCTTTGTTTGGGATAGTGGTCAGAGCCTGACGTGTCATCATCAGGTAGTATTTGTCTGTGAAATCTCGTCCAAATATGTCTTCATTTCCTGTTGATTAGTTTAACTTACTAACTTTATGATCTATTGATCTGTTAAGTTACTAAGAGCGAATTTAAATTACCCTCTAAGTAAGTTTGAGAATTTTTGTATGTTTGAATTTTTATTTTCAGCAAGTTAGTAAAAATTGGACATTGCCGTTGTTGAGTGTTACATTCAATTATTTTATGGAAGTCGCCACATTTGCTATACCTATGATTTAAGCAACAATTTTTTAGTATATGATTGCATTGAACTACTGGTTGTAAATAATGGTCGACTGAGCCCCTTGTATTCAAAATGAATATATGGGATGGAAATTTTTGCCTTCAAAAGTTAAAAGGCATACCCGAAGGTATTTGCTGTTTTGTCTCTTTTATTGAATCGTTTGATGACCGAAATTTTTATTGGGCGTTTAATTTCAGTCAAAAGCTCCCACTCCGTTAAGCGTGTCATAAACCATTTATAAAAGTAATTTTAATTTATCAAAATTAAAAATGAATTCGTATATTTTAATTTTAAATGAATATTTTTATTTAGCACTTTTTGTTACGCGAATGGGTGATATTTGTACATACTGTATACAAAAGACATGCATATCAAATTAACAAGATTTTGCACATTAACTTACGTTATTCTGTTCTGAAACTAGAATTAATGAGGATTATTTAATTTGTGAACCATTACCAAATGGGTGCAATTGCTGTTGAAATATTCCAAAAGTTGGTTCGTTGGAAAATGGGAGGTATGAGCCAAAGTAAGAGCTGTAACAGAAAATTATGCTCACAGTCATTGTAGTATCATAAGAAGCAGCTAAAAATGTTACCATAATAGTAGTTAATTTTATAAAATCTTGAGCTTTGAACTCCAGTTTATTTGCAAAAATATGGGCAGTGAACACATACGGAGAAAAGATGGCTCTCTCTCATGGAAAAATGTTAAGTAGATTGAGTTATATTCTGAAGTTCAGTTATTTTTAATGGAGGCTGATTTTGAATTGCATTATAAATTACTTTGCAAGGTAGAGGAACTGATCAATTTTTGGTTAATGATTAAATGATTATAAAAGTATGTTATTCATAAAACTTGAAAGTCAATTTGCATTTCAATATTTTTGTTGCATGAAACTATGACCAAAGGGTTTGAATATATAGTAAAAAAAATTATTTTTGTTCTAAATGTTTTTAAATGTGTTTCAGGCCCGTCCAAAAGGTGAAGGAAAAACTCCTTACCAAGGCCGAAAGCGTTGCTTTGGAGAATACAAATGCCCTAAGTGTAAACGTAAGTGGATGTCCGGAAACTCTTGGGCCAATATGGGTCAAGAATGTATCAAATGCCACATAAATGTTTATCCTCACAAACAGGTGAGTTACGCACAAAAGAGAATCAGTGTGTTTTTACTTGTATCTGACAAGCTAATAAAATTTCAGTGTAATAAGATCATCTCGAATCCTGTTGCCCAAACTGTAGTTATCAATGAGAAAGTATACATTACAAATTCACTGAGTAAGTTTCAACTTCACCTCAGTATGGGGAACGGATTAAGAATAAAATTGTTTAAGTTTCTATTTGCATGCCTAACTGTTAATAACACAATATAACAATATATTACTCTCCACCTTCTTTACTATTCATTTTTTTTTTTAATTTCTTTACAGCGTCCTTTAGAGAAACCTGATGGTTTAGATGTTTCTGACCAATCAAAAGTACATCCTCAACATCTCTGTGAAAAATGCAGGGAGCTTGGATACTACTGTCGAAGGCTTCAATAGTTTTCTTTTTTCGATTTTCTTTTCATGTATCAGCTTTTTAGTTTTTAAGTTATCACCAGTCTGATTAAAAAAGTATTATTTTTGTTCTTTTTTGTTTCGTTTTTTATATTTTTTATAACATGAATTATGTTTAAGTTGCTATTATTCTTTGTATTAAATCAATTATCGTTTATTTTTCTGATTTGTACTTAAATTTATGTTCTTGTTAATGCCCTTTGTAATTTTTACTTTAAAGTGTTATTAAGTTTCTTAACATCTTGATATATTTATATAAAATGGTTCATATATTGTTGATTTGTCGTAATCTGTATATAGTATGAGCTGTTTCTATGTTGAAAAGATTTATATTATCCATTATATTTGTATGCATGTTACATCATAATTTTTTGTGCCATATATATGGTATTACTTTCTTTGTTTTTTTTTTTGTAGCTGTTTATATATCGTTGCTGATAATTTTGGATTCGTTCTGTGATCTTGTTTATGTTTATATTGTTATAAATAAAAACCAACAGTTAAGAAAATTAATTCCTAAATTTTTGAGTTTATATTTGAACTCTTTATATATTTAGTATTACATTATATTACAATAACGAAATATATTCATTATTCTTTATTATTATTATTTTTATTATCACCCGAACCTAAAATTATTAATATATACAGACGATTCCGCTTAAATAATTGAGTCGCCACTTAATTGGGACAGCTGCTTATTTGGGACTGTCGCTTATTTGTGTCAAATCTCAAAGAACAGAAACCAAACCAAGAAACCAATAGGAAATTTACTTGTTTACTTGAGCCAAAATTCCGCTTAATTGCACAAATTCTCAAGAAAAATTATGTATATATAATTTAATATGATGCACTTCATTCATGTTTTTAATCAGATGTTATTCTGCACATATTCTTATAAAAAGTGTACTAATTCTCGGCATCTAGAAGATGGCAGCTTTTCTGTTCAATTTTCTAAGTGATTAGGTCGCGGTATGGATGAAAGCACTGAACAGTAGAAAACTCCTATTTTTTGCTTATGAAACTGCTTATCTATTATCATGTTATGTCAGTTTGTTATGTTATAATCACATTGCACTTGTCTGGCTATAAAAAAAGCGATAGTTTGCATTGCTGTGTTATGCTGTATGTTAGGTACTGACTAACGAAGGTTACTGATGAAAGTGCTTTAGGGTTTAAGAATGGAGGCTTGCAAATAAAAATGCATGGATGACTTTTGAAATTTTTCGAAATTGGTTTGAGAGTTAGGTCATAGAATTACAACTAAAATATAGAAAAATTTTGCTGCTTGTTGATAATTGTAAAGCACACCCAATTTAGACAATCTAAAAAATATTAAGTTGGAATTTCTTTCTCCTGTTACATCATTATTGCAACCAATGAAAATGGGAGTAATCTAATATTTGAAGACTTTGTATCGAAGAGAATTGGATAATTACATAATAGAATCCATTGATGAAAATTTAGGGGCACAACAGCCAGAGAGATTAGCTCAAAAATTTCCCTATTGCAAGCAAAACTATAAATTTTAAGCAATGAAGAATTTTCAACAATAGATAACAATTTATCATGTTATGATGATAATGAACACTGAGGATTCAATTGTAGAACACATTCAATTTTTATCCTAGAATTTATAAAATAAAATTATCGAAAGAAAAACTCATTGCTTAATTTTATGTAAAAATTTGCTTAATTAGGCCAAAATGTATCCCGTGATTAAGCGGAATTAACTGTAAATAACAAAACAGTGGTTTACAAGTTTAATAAAGTAGTTAAACTTGACAAAATTTGTCACTAGAATAATTGATAAAATTGGCATATGTTAAATATGTCTCTATTAACCACTTAACAGTCGGATATTTTTGAGAAAAATGGTAAAAAATATTGTCACTTTTTTTTTGTTTTCATTTAACTACATTTATTAATCCTATTAATTAATTACAATAAATTTACTCAATAAGTAGTTTTAGTATGAAAAATTTTGAAGCATTCAATACACAATCCTACATCAAATCCGGACAGTAGTATCTTGTCTCCTTTCGAATTTTTTTATCGCTTGCATTTCTCCGTGAGCAACATACTTTGCATTGTCGAGTAGGTCTCTCTTTGTTTGCAGTAGATGGTATTACTTCTCTAAAATGTCTACCAATCGAACTTAGTGGTGACGATAATCCTGATGGACATCCAGAAGTCTGTTGGGATTTACCATATTTTTCAATAATTTGTTGTACGAGATCTTATCTAAATTGTAAATGAGATTTTGAGCCTCCCTGCTTTCCATATAAAACAAGGGAATTCCATATAGTCTAATCGAGAAGGTGTAGAAACATTTTATAGTAATATTTCTTCCCACGCTTTTTGATGATAGGGTAATTAGTTAGGTGTTGGTCAACTCTATCAGCGCCACCCATAGAATTGTTGTAATCATTTACAACTCTAGGAATTTTTTTAGTGTCCCGTGTTCGTTGAATTTCTATTATTTCTGGGTTATGAATTGTTGACAACAAGGCAACATCCTTTTTGTCTTTCTACTTCATAACACAGACCTTTAATCTTTGGTATGGTACTATTTCTCCCTTTTTTAGTTTTTTTTTTGTAAATCGCTGGGCATCTTTTTTCTGTTCAATTTCAACGTTCCAAATAAGTCGGTTTTGTGTCGCAAAAGAATATCTGCAAGTATTGGTGGGGTATAATTGTCTGTAGTAAGACAGTATCCTAAATTCAAAATTGGCTTCATCAAAGCCATGACAATTTGTATTCCCATTCCATGGTTTTTATAATTATAATCCAGTATAGTTCCCTTCCCTGCGTATATTATAAAAGACCAAATATACTCAGATTTTGATTCACAGAGCATATATGATTTGATGCCGAACCTGACTCGTTTTAGAGGGATATACTGAATCAAACCCAATCTACCTTTATAGAGCATAAGACCCTCATCTATTGTCACGTCTCTCTCAGGTGTAATCGCAGAAGAAAACTTTTTAAGTAGGTACTCTATGATTGGCCATAACTTATTTAGCTTGGGATTTGGATGCGTCTCAGGATTATAAATTGAATTATCATTGAAATGTATACATTGCTTCAAAATGGCAAAACGTCTGTAGAACATAACTTTTGCAAAAAACAGTGTTTCAATCATTGATTTTCTAGACCAGTACCGTTCAATTATAGGCTTATTTACAATGCTTTGCATTATCTGTCGGCTTCCACTCCTTCAAACGTGAAAAATCTTGCCAAAAATTTATTACTGCTCTGATCTGCATATCGGTTAGTCTCAGTTGTAATCAAGTCTAAGATTTCGGAATCCCAAAAAAATTCAAAATAACGTAATATTGTCCCCTCATCATCATTATCAAATGGCAAATGTACATCAGGTTTATTATCGAAAGGGAATCTTGGAGGAGAGGAAGTGGTAAATTTTCTGTATTTACTTCACAAAATTCTCGAAATGAAAATACATCTTCATTCTCCAATTCAAAATCATCTTCCGATAAATCTGATAAATCACTTTCGTTGTCTGATTCACTTATCAATATTTCCTCATCACTTTCATAATCACACCAAAACATTATGGGTACCTAATATAATAAAATAAAACTGAATAAAAACAAATACAAATGTATACAAAACATATATCACCTGTGTCTAAAATATAAAAAGAGCTGCAAAAAAAAGTAATCTCAAAATAACAAGCTAAAGTATAAATAAATGTTAGACAACAAGTACGAAATGCAACGGCGACTGTAAAAGAATAAATACTCTTATAACGTACGTAAGACCTTCAGCAACAAGCCAGCCATACACCTACCCCTCATCCCCCGCGATAAAAATTACTCGAAGCTACTCTATGATTCATTCCAACTATTGAGAAACAAGCGCTGTTAATTTCTCGGAGAAATCACTATCTACAAGTTAAAACAAAAGTTGCCCGAACGACACTCAGGATCGTCAGTGTACGGAACAATGTCACGCCCGAGTGCTGTTCGGACAAAACTGTTAAGTGGTTAATTAAATATTTGAGTAGACTAATTTTGAAAATACGCAAGATATACGAGACTATGTTTTCTGCCATAACTTATTTTCAAGTGTAGTGTTGCCGAAAATAATCTTACAAAATCATGAATCTATTCTTTGTATGCAAATTTTGATTTTGCAGGCACTAATCCAAAATATCTTTAATACATTGGTAAGTATTATAGCCAAGATGGGCAAGCTTTTCAAGTAGTAAGAGGGAAAGGGAACTTCGTAAAAAGGATAGAATCAACAGTTTGTAGAAGTATGAAACCGTAATGTAGTAAAAATTCTTTTGTTTGTGAAAATGATAAAATTTATTGTATATAAGATAATCTCCATTGCTACTAGTTAAACATTTGTCCCAACTCTCTGGCAGTTTATGAATGCCGTGTCAAAAAACCAGTTTTACTTTTGAAGCGAACCAATTATCGAGCCGCTTTCGTACGTTTTCAGCGAGAGCGAATTGCATTGATGCGAATAGCTGATAATTGGATGGAGCCAAGTTTGTAGAATTGAACATCTTGATCATTTCCCTGACCTGTGTGATAGGGCATTATCATCGAGAAAAATGTCTTTGTGTTGCCTTTTTCTATATTATGATCGTTTTTCACATAATGCTTAATTTAAATTGATCATTGTTCGCTGTTGGTAGTGATCAGTGTTAATGGTTTCACCAGGTTTTAGCAGCTTCAGCACTCTTCTGATCCCTCCAAACATATACCATTGTCTTCTTACCAATGCTATTTGGTCATGTATAGAATGCCAATGGTTTGCCTGAAGATATACGACCGTTAGAATCCTAAAAATATATCCATTTTTCATCACCTGTTACGATTCGATGAAGACGGTTTTCTGCATCATATCCAATCGATATTCAAGTTCTTGTTGAGTTTAAGCAAAATCTTCATCTAAAAAGGTTTGCACTTCATTGTCCGCAAACTTTTCGGCAGTTTCCTCCATTTTTTCACATCAAAACCCCACTTTTGAGTTTTTTTTTAACCACTCAAACACTGATGGCCTAACACATCTTTTATTCTTTTTGTCGTTTTGGATAAACCAAGCTCAATCAGACAATATTTTGAATAAATAACTACAAAATCTCTGCCCATTAGCCCCCTCAACTCGGCAACCTCCCAGGTATTCACAAATATGAGAAAATAACGCACACACAACTCGTCACTGAACCCATAACCTTTCCCACCACAGTGTGTGTGCATACCAAAATACGAAGGCCAGTACAACCATAACTAAAACTTATTTTTCCATAACATTATATACAAATTTCAATTTATTTTTATCTACATAGAAATATCGAATTTTTTTTGGAAACATGTGAAATAATAGACATATATAGATACAGAATTGAGGATTACAATGAATACTACAATAATGTATTATAGGTTGATAATTTGAAGTATTCACGAAAGTAGTGTTGGAACGAGGTGATGTGTTAGTTTGAGTGCTTGTTACTTATAGACATAAATACATTTAACAACGATTTAGATTAATTTAAAGAAAAATTGCATGCAGGAAAAGCAAATTTTAAAAACTTCAGAAATTATGTAAACAATCTTATCAAATCAACAAAAAACGAATACTATAACGACAAATACTTTGGATGAAAAACAACACAAAAAAAATATGGAATGTAATACAAATGAAATTTTAAACATATACATAACGTACTCAAACCAATAACAAGAATAACTGACGATAATTGACAATATCAACAAAAATTATGGAAACCTATACAACATATAATAAATAAAATTTTCGTAATAGGAATAGTACATATTATTTAAAAACTTTCTCAGTCATGACTATTTTTAAGTCCGTAAGCCGCGAACTTTGTGACTAGTAACCATTATACACTGTACGTTCCAAAGGAACGAAACATTTTTCTATAATATGAATTAAAGGAATTATCATTTTTTGTATATATTATATTTAGTTATAAGTTAGTTTTAAGTAATTTTAGAATTAATTTTTTTCTTTTTTAAAATTGACAGGAAAGACCGCAACATATAAAATGTATATTTTCGCGAACTGAAATTTTCATTTCGTGAAAATACACATTATATATATTTCGTTGTTCTCCCAATTTCATAAATAAATTAATATTTAAATACAAATAATACTCTTTCATTAATAATTGGGAAAA
>JAUIMW010002236.1:0-11010 GCA_033557785.1 Enochrus cinctus | reverse complement strand
TATATATATATATATATATAAGAAGTTGACTACCTGAAGGTACCTGTTGTTTATAAGTCTGTTTAAACAGAGAAGTATTGATTATAACAATGAAAAAAGGGCCACCAAAGGGTTTGGAGGACACGGAATATCCTGCAGGTACTCAGTTACACTACGTAGATAATTGTTTACTTGAAGGACATTACATGGAATGAAGCTATGGAAGTTTATTAACTTATTAATTTTAAAAGAAAGACCACCAAGGAGTCTAAGAAATAGAAAGTGTTACAAATTTTTTTTCATATTAATGAGAAATATATAGGCAGTAGTGGCAGTTATTTCAAGATAGGTATATTAACTAATTTTTTAAAGGGTTACCAGGGGTTCTGGGGGACACGAATGTCCTTCAAATACTCACTTACTTTCTCCTATTTGTATGATGAATAAATTGAATAGTAGAAAGTGTTGTACAACTGTGCACTTGGAAGAAATTCTCTCAAAGATTTTTCATTATAAATTAGAAGTACGTAGAAAACAGTGCACCTGAAATACATTCCATGTTCCCCAGACCCTCTGGTGTTCTTCTTTTGTGTTGTTTTTAACTCTATTCAAAATAAAGATGTTTTCTGATGACACTTTCTACTTTTTAGTTTAATAATACAAATAGGAGAATATAGGTAGGTGAGTACCATGTCCCCCAGACCCCCTGGTGGTCTTTTTTTACTTTTAAAAAATTGGTTAACATTTCTATCTTGAAATAAAATTAAAAGAGATGTAAAAGAAAGAGCACAGGGGGTCTGAGAAACAAAACATGGAATGTCCTCCAGGTACTGTGTATGTATTTCACATTAATATGAAAAAAATCTTTATAACTTTTTCTTTTTGTTAGACCCCTTGGTGGCCCTTGTTTTAACATTAATAAGTGAATAATCTTCATTTGATGGAATGTCCTTCAAGTATACAATTATCTACGTAGTTCAATCAATTAATTAGTAGAACGTAAGAAACTAAGTACCTGAAGGACATTCCATACTCTTTCATTGTTATAATCAATAAACATTTCTCTGTTTAAACAGAGCTATAAACAACATGGAATGTCCTCCAGGTACTCAATTTTTTATGTTCTCTAACTGATTGATTGAACTGAAAAGTAGAAAGTGTTGTAAAGATTTTTATAACACTTTTTAGTTCTCAGTTTATTCAATCAATTAGAAGAATGTAAGTTGCTAAGCTATTGTTAAAAAATCAATTAACAATTTCTATTTTTTAGTTTAATTAATCAATTATTCTTATTTTGAAATAGAATTAAAAAAGACTTAAAAGAAAGACACTAGAGAATCTGAGGGACATGGAATGTCTGTCTCTATGTTCTTCTAACTGATTAATAAGACTGAGAAGCAAAAAGTGAAAAGATTTTCAAACAGTAATTAAATATACTTATACTTGGAAGACATTTCATGTCTACCCCCTGGTGTCTTTCTTTTTCGTCTTTTTTAATCCTATTTTGAGATAGAGATGTTTACTTATTCTTTAGCAATAAAAGAACGGTCGTCAGGGAATTTGGGAAACATAGAATGTCCTCCAGGTGTACTGCTTTTTATGTACTTTTAATTTACATTGTAAAGTGTTCAATAATCAATTAATTTGGAAAATGTAAGAAGCCTGGAGGACATCCCATGTTCTCCAAACTCTTTGTAGTAGTAATTGAAAAAGATATAAAAGAAAGACACAAGTGGGTCTGGAGGACATGGAATGTCCTCCAGGTACTCCATCCACAATGTTCTCCTTATTTATTTGTTAAACTTGGAAAAATAAAGTTTGGTGCAAAGATTTTTCAGTATAAATTAGAAATACGTAGATCGTGGTGCACCTGGAGGACATTCCATGTCTCCTAGACCCCCTGGTGGTCCTTCTTTTATGTTGTTTTTAATTCTATTCAAATGTAAAGATGTTTACTGATTTGCAAACGATAAAGGAAGGACCACCAGAAGATCTGGGGAACATGGAATGTCTTCCAGGTACTCCACTAACAACGTTCTCCTTATTTATTTGATAAACTTGGAAAAATGAAGTTTGATGTAAAGATTTTTAAATAAATTAAGAGTTCGTAGAAACTGGTGCACCTGGAAGATGTTCCATATTCCCTAGATCAACTGGTGATCCTTCTTTTATTGTTCAAAAATTATAAAATATCTGTTTATTTAAATAGAGTTGAAATGATATAAAGAAGGACCACCAGGGGGTCTGGGGGACATGGAATGTCCTCCAGGTACTTGGTTGCTTATGTTTTTCCAATTGATTGGTTAAACTGAGACCAGAAGAAAGTGCTGTCAAGATTTTCAAGTGGAAATCAGATGTAAGTAGATTTTGAAATATAAATTGAAAATATGTAGGAACAGGTCCACCTGGAGGACATTCCATGTCCCCCAAACTGTTTGGTGGTCCTTCTTTTTGTTGTTTTTATTTTTAATTAAACGTAGGGATGTTTACTGATGTTTAAACGATAAAAGAAGGACCACCAGGGGGTCTGGGGGACATGGAATGTCTCCAGGTACTCCACTAACAACATTCTCCTTGTTTATTTGTTAAACTTGAAGAAATGAAGTTTAGATGAAAAGATTTTTAAATAAATTGGAAGTATGTAGAAACAGGTGCACCTAGAGGATATTCCATGTCTTCCAGACCCTCTGGTGTCCTTTTTTTATGTTGTTTTTATCTTTAATTAAATGTAGGAATGTGTACTGATTTTCAAACGATAAAAAAAGGACCATCAGGGGGTCTGGGGGACATGGAATGTCCTCCAAGTCCTTCACTAACAATATTATTCTTATTTATTTGAAAAACTTGAAGTTTGATGTAAAGATACTTAAATAAATTAAGAGTACGTAGAAACAGCACCTGGAGGACGTTCTATGTTCCCTAGATCGACTGATGATCTTTCTTTTATTGTTAAAAAATTAGAAAATAAAGTAGAACTCTAGTTTAAGAACTATTAAGATGCGCATGCGTAATATAACTACTAACGTTACCGGTATATCAATGTCATTGTATGCAAGCCATTGCGTGTTTAACTCAAAAAGTATCTAGTGTCTTGTGCTTTCAAAAAAGTGTAGTTTTTGTTGCTTGTTTAGATGCTGATGAAAAAATTAATTATCACAAACAAGTGTTTCAATAGAACTTACTATGTAGTGTTATACTATATTCATTTATTATTGTTCATCACTAATTTCAGGGCAAGAGTGGATTTTAGTATATACTTTTTTAATTTTAATAGAAATAATAGGTTAAGATTACATAATAAAAATCTCAAATTTGTGCGAACAATTAAAATAAGTGGGGTAGCTCTCAAAGGTCCACTTTAGAAAGTGACCTCAGGTTCCCAAATCCGTTCTTAAACTGGAGTTTTACTGTATCTGTTGATTTGAATAGAGTTGAAAACTTTTAACTTGGAAGTAGAATGCGTTGCCTTTTTCAATATACGTAGAAAACAGACCCTTTGTTGTCCTTCTTTTATGTTGTTTTTTTTTATTTAATAAAATGTAGAGATGTTTACTGATTATTAAACGGTAAAGGAAGGTCTGAAGGACATTGAATGTCCTCCAGGTGCACTGCTTTCTACCTGCTTTTAATTTATATTGAAAAATATATATAACACTTCCTACTATCAGGTTGAATTATTTAATTAGAAGAACATAACCGAGTACCTGGAGGACATTCCATGCCCCCCAGACCTCTGGTGTTCTTTATTTACGTTGTTTTTAACTTTAATAAAATTTAGGGATGTTTACTGACTTTCAAACAATAAAAGAGGGGTCATCAGGGGGTCTGGGGGACATGGAATGTCCTCCAGGTACTCGGTTGCTTATGTTCTTCCAATTGATTGAATAAACTGACATCAGAAGAAAGTGTTGTCAAGATTTTCAAGTGTAAATCAGATGCATGTAGATTTTGAAACGTAAATTGAAAGTACGTAAAAATAAGTGCACTTGGAGTGATCCTTTTTTTATCTTTTTTAAATTAAATGTAGGGATGTTTACAGATTTTTAAACGATAAAAGAAGGATTACTAGAAGATCGGGGAAACATGGAATGTCTTTTTTTTAATATAATTTAGAAGTGCATACACAGAATAAGTATATTCCATGTTTCCAGGCCAGCTAGTGGTTTTCAAAATTATTGAAATATAGATTTTTATTGTTACTTTCATTTAAAAAAAAGATGATCCCTATTTTATATTGTTTATGTATCTACTTCAACATAAAATCGTAGATTTTTCAATATAAATTAGAAGTACGTAGAAAGCAAAATACTTAGAGGATATTCCATGTCCTCCCGACCCCCTGGTGGTCCTTCTTTTGTGTTGTTTTTAACTTTTTTGAAACATAGGGATGTTTACTGATTCCCAAGCAACAAAAGAAGGGCTACCCCAGGGGGCTGGGGGATATGGAATGTTTTTTCTACTTTTAAAAAGGTAAAAAATTCAATTTTATTATTATACATATGTAAAAGATATATGTGAGTTGTTTTTTTTAAGTTTTTTTAAGAATGTTACTTACTTTTTGTTTGTGTATGGTAATGATATGAACTCTTTATTCGTGTTATGTCCTAAAGGTTTCTAATTTAACACTTTTAATAGTAAGTTTATCTTCAGTGTTATTTAGAATTAAGTTAATTTTTGTGACATGCAGTGGTTAGAGTCAAAGTGCATATAACTTAACCAGCTGTGTGTCTTTTTGGTACCAATTGATTTTTATTTGATGGTTATTAGTATTAATTACTAAAGTCCAGCCTTAAAATATTAAAAAATTATTATGTTATGTTTCAAAAGTTAATTTAAAATTAATTTAATATAGAATTGCATTTAGTTGTTTGAAGTAGATAATTTTTAAAATTTGTATGACATTTCCTTAGCACTCGATACTGGGCTCCATATTAAAATATTTAACGAGAAGGAAAAAGATATAAACGTCAAATGTGACGTTTCATTTGAGAGCTATGTCTGTAGTCTGCCACCCAGGATCGCGTGCTTAGAAAATGTCAAACAGGCATTTAAAAATTGTTATTTGAAATAATGCAACCATTTAATACGAACAACAAAAAAAAACAATACATAATTACTAAAAATGTTAGCTTATTTATAAGTGAACATTTATATGTTAAGTAAATACAATAAAAATGAGATTAAATATTAATGTTTATATGTTGTCAATTGTTAGTTTTGTGTAGTGTTTATTTTCAGGAGTTATTGCAGAAGTGATTTAAGTTGAGTATGCAGAGGTTGAAGATATAGCTCCAGTTTCAATGGATATCACTTCTGATGATGTTAAATACGAAACGAATTAATGAAGTATCTTGAAATTAATTTGTTGTATTTGGTTAGTGCTGTTTAAAATGGTATATATTTCTTACAAATTATGAATACTTAGGCATTATAATGATATATGTAAAGTCGTTCAAAGATCAAGGGACGCAGCATATGTAAATGCTTCTTACTTACTTAAATTAGTATTATTTTAACTATTTGTGTATATTGTTACATGGTTATATTAAGAGCATTGTACATAATTTTGACAGACAAAATATTTAAATTACAATTATTTTTTATATATCTAAAAATTAATTAAAAAAAAGTCTGTGAACAAAATGTTTTTCTTAAGTTATTGGTAGAATTTTCAAGTTCATGTTTGTAATGATAATTAGTAGTTTGTGTGTCTCTATGTTTGTGTTTAGTGAAGATGTAATATAGAAAACAGTACCATCTTGCAAGTTAAAGTGAAAGCCGAAAATTTCAAAATATTTTCTATCAAAACAGAACAAAAGGTTCTGTGAATATTAAGCTATCAATAGTAATTTTAAATTTATTAAGCAATAAAAATATTTTATCGACATTTTTTAGTAGTATTACTGCCATTTGTCTGAATCTGAAGAATTGTTTATATGTAATAATGAATAATTACTTTATTTCATAGTATTATATGTTTAATAAATGCAACAGTTGTCATTGAAAAATTAAATGAAGACGAAAAAATCAATAAAACTATACGAAAGTATAAAACCAAAATTTACAAAAAATAAGAAAAGAATGATCCTACAGACAAATACCAGACAGACGTAATACATTTCACAAAATAGAAAAAGAAAAACAAATAAACTTTTTGGACATCACACTAAAACATTCTAATGGGAACATAAGGAAGATATATGAACTATCAGAACATCATACAAGAAAAGTGTAATTGAAGGCTTAACAGATAGAATAATGAACTTAACAGATCAAATACATAGAAAGAAAAAATTTACAAAAGACATTATAACAATTTTAACCAGCAGAAAACTAAAATACAGGCCTTTAAATATATTTCATTGGCATATATAAAAAGCCTATCAGAATCTATAAACAATAGTCAAACCATATAAACTAAAAATCGCATATAAAAACAACCACAATTTTCGATCATTTGAATTTTCTTGAAACACAACACAAAATTAACATAGACAAAGTAAAAATTTTAGTTACAAATCACAAACAAAGAATCAATCAAAGAAATGGTTGACATTAAAAAAAGAACAAAAAAGGAAAATATATATATAAAAGGTTTAAATAAAATATACCATGAGATAATAAATGACAAATAAATAATAAAACCCATTGAAATAAATAGAAAAGAAACATATGAAATCAAGCAATACATCACTAACAACACATAAATAGAATACCACCCTGAATGAAAGCCAAGTGAAAAAAGTAGTTAATTTTATTATTGCAAAATAATTAAAAAAATAAAATAAAAACATTTAATTTTCTTTAACATAATATTGTAATTATGTAATTACAATATTATGTTAATACAATAATTATAAAAAATCGTAATTAGATTTTAAATTTAGAACATTAACAAATAACTTTGTAATATTAAATATAGGATTACATTTAATTGTTTCAAATAGTTAATTTTTAAAATCTGTACATTTCCTAAACACGCGATACTGGGCGACAGACAACAGACCACAAACTCCATATTGAAATATTTAACGAGAAAGAAAAAGAAGATATAAACGTCAAACGTAACGTTTCATTTGACAGCTACGTCTGTAGTCTGTCGCCCAGTATCGTGTGCTTAGCAAATCTCATACACTCCAGTTTCAATGGATATCATGTCTGATGGTGTTGAACATGAAATGAATTAATGAATTATCTTTGAAATTAGTCGAGATAAAGGATAAGATCCAGGAATGCAGGTTGGTATCGGATGGATAATTGGTAATGGCAATATATGGCCCAAGTGAAGACGCAAAAGAAGAACAAAAAGCAAAATTCTATTAGGAACTACAAAATATTTATGACCACACTAAAGAAGAAGTAATAGATGGATGAAAAGAGCCCATAATCAACAACAATGGAAGAGAACTTAAGAATTACTGCATGGAGAATGACACAGTAATAAGAGACATCCTGCTCCAACATAAAGAGATACATAAATACACAAGAGAAATGAAGAGTCACGAAGGACAGATGAAGGTTAAAGGATATTAGAGTGAGAAAGGAAGTAGAGATTGACAGTGACTTCTATAAGATAAAAGGTAAAATAAAGATGAAAGAAACTAAGAGGAGGATAAGAGGACAGAATTTATTGGAATATACAAATTGAAAAAAGGAAAATGAGGAGTATAAAAAAAGAAAGAAGGATAGCAAATAATTAATAAATAAAGAAGAAAGAGCTAGGAGGACTTCTCAAGCACGTGATACTGGGTGACAGACCATAGACTCTATATTGAAATACTTAAGAAAAAGAAGATATAAATGTCAAATGTGACGTTTCATTTGACAGCTGCGTCTATAGTCTGTCACCCAGTATCGCGTCTTCACAAAATGTCATAGACATTTAAAAATGTTTGCTTATTTATAAGTGAACATTTATATGTTATATTATATATATTATATAAATAAATAAAATAAAAAGGAGATTATTAAATATTAATGTTTATATTTTGTTAATTGTTAGCTTTGTATCTTTTTCAGGAGTTACTGCAGAAGTGATTGAAGTTGAGTATGCAGAGGTTGAAGATGTTGAACATGAAACGAATTAATGAAGTATCTTGAAATTTTGCAATTTTTGCAATAGAAAGTAAACTAAATTAGTATATAGTCTTAGTTTAGTTAGTGTTGTTTTAATTAAATTAATGTTGTAACTATTAAATACAGAATTACATTTAGCTATTCCAAATAGATAATTTTTAAAATGTGTATGACATTTCGTAAGTACGCGATACTGGGTGACAAACAACAAACTACAGACTTCATATTGAAACATTTAACGAGAAAGAAAAAGAAGATATAAACGTCAAATGTGACGTTTCATTTGACAGCTACGTCTGTAGTCTGTCGCCCAGTATCGCGTGCTTAGGAAATGTCATACAAAAAAAAAAAATTATTTATTAAATTATTAAATTACAACTAATGTTTTCGTTTATTTTAATTACTGTGTCACGTCACTAATTACTCTTTTATTAAGGTGTCTACGTTTGTGCTTAGTTTAAATTTAATATAGATAACAGTGCCATCATGCAAGTTAAAGTGAAAGTTGAGAATTTCAAAATATTTTCTATCAAAACAGAACAAAAAGTTCTGTGAATATTAGGTTATCAATAGTAATTTTAAATTTATTAAGCAATAAAATTATTTCATCGAAATTTTTTGGTAAACTTAGGATATTTAAATGCATTAAGTTAATATTCTTGGTAGTATTACTGCCATTTATCTGAATCTGAAGTAGTGTTTATATGTAATAATGAATAATTATTTTATTTCATAGTTTTATATGTTTAGTAAATGCAACAGTTGTTATTGAAAGATTAAATGAAGACGAAAAAAATCAATAAAACTATACAAAAGTATAAAACCAACTTTCACAAAAAAAGCTCAATAGAAACGAACAATTATTAAAAAAATGCAACAAACAAAACCATATCCTTTATCAAAAACCTATTAAACGACAATAAAACATATAAAAAAAAAGAATGATCCTACAGACATAATACACTTCGCAAAATAGAAAAAGAAAAACAAATAAACTATTTGGACATCATTCTAAAACATTCTAATGGGAACATAGGGAAGATATATGAACTATCTATCAGAACATCATACAAGAAAAGTGTAGTTACAAACTTAACAGATCCAATACATAGAAAATAAAAAATTAACAAAAGACATTATAACAATTTTAACCAGCAGACAACTAAAATAGAGGCCTTTAAATACATTTCATTGGCATGTATGAAATATATCAGAATCTATAAACAACACAGTCAAACCATATAAACTAAAAATCGCAATTTCCTTGAAACACAACACAAAATTAACATAGACAAAGTAAAAATTCTAGATACAAATCACAAAAAAAGAATCAAACAAACAAATGATTGACATTAAAAAAAGAACAAAAAAGAAAAAAATATATATAAAAGGTTTAAACAAAATATACCCTGAGATAATAAATGACAAATAAATAATTAAACCTATTAAAATAAATATAAAATAAAAATATGAATTCAAGCAATACATCACTAACAATACATAAATATAATACAACTTTGTATGAAAGCCAAGTGCAAAAAGTAGTTAACTTTGTTATTGCAAACAATTTATTTAAAATAATAAGAAAAAAAAAATAAAATAAAAACATTTAATTTTCTTTAACATAATATTGTAATTATGTAATTTTTATCGTAATTAGATTTTAAATTTAGAACATTAACAAATAACTTTGTAAATTTTTAAAATCTGTACGACATTTCCTAAACACGCGATACTGGGCGACAGACAACAGACTCCATAATAAAATATTTAACGAGAAAGAAGAAGAAGATACAAACGTCAAATGTGACGTTTCAAATGACAGCTACATCTGTAGTCAGTTGCTCAATATCCCGTGTTTATGAAATGTCATACAGACATTTAAAAATTGTTTATTTGAAATAACGCAACCAACATAATTACTAAAAATGTTAAATATTTTAAATAAATAAAATAAAAACGAGATTATTATATGTTAATGTTCATATTTTGTTAATTGTTAGTTTTGTATCTTTTTCAGGAGTTATTGCAGAAGTAAGTGATTGAAGTTGAATAGGCAGAGGTTGAAGATGAAGCTCCAGTTTCAATGGATATCATGTGTGATGATGTTGAACATTAAAAACGAATTAATGAAATATCTTGAAATTTTGCAATTTTTGAATTAGAAAGTAAACTAAATTAGTCTGTTATTTGTTTAGTTAGTGTGTTAAATTAATGTTGTAGCTATTATTAAGTACAGAATTACATTTAGTTGTTTCAAATAAATGATTTTTAAATCTGTATGACATTTCTTAAGCACGCGATACTGGGTGACAGACTACAGACTCCATAATGAAATATTTAACGAAAAAGAAAAAGAAGATATAAACGTCAAATGTGACGTTTCATTTGACAGCTACGTCTATTGTCTGCTACCCAGGATCGCGTTGGTATTTAAAAATAGTTTATTTGAAATAACGCAACCATTTAATACGAACAAAAAAAACAATACATAATTACTAAAAATGTTTGCTCATTTATAAGTAAATATTTATGTGTTAAATAAATAAAACAAAAACGACATTATTAAATATTAGTGTTTATATTGTTAGCTTTGTATTTTTTAAGGAGTTATTATAGAAGTGATTGCAATTGAGTATGTATAGGTTGAAGATGAAGTTCCAGTTTACTGTTAACTTTTACATGTTAAGTGAATAAAATAAAAACGAGATTATTAAATATTAATGTTTATATGTTTTGTTTGTTTATATTGTTAGTTTTGAATCTTTTTGCAGAAATGATTGAAGTTGAGTATGCAGAGGTTGAAGATGTAGCTCCAGTTTCAATGGATATCAATTCTGATTGACTTGAAATTAATCTGTTGTGATTATTTAATTAGTGTTGTTTAAAATGGCATATATTCTTACAAATTATGAATACTTAGACATTATAATGATATATGCTAAAGTCGCTCAA
>JAUIMW010002235.1:0-11010 GCA_033557785.1 Enochrus cinctus | reverse complement strand
CTTAGACTTAGAAATTCCGTCAGGGTTAACAGAGTTACACCTTCTTACTCCACAATATAATTCATTTGACCTTGACACCGATGCTTGACCTGCGAAGACTGTGGTGAAAAAACGTAATAAGAGTATTTGGCAGGACATGATATACCCGTTTATACAATTGGCTGTAAAACTTGATTATTAAAAAAAGCATTATATTAATTATTTTTTGTTACAAAAAGACTAAATTATGACGCATTGGAAAAAAAAAATTTGCGCAAATAAGTAACATTGTGGGTATTATATATCCTGCAATACTTTAGCCGGATTAAGAACCTTCCATGTACTCAAATGTTCTATAATTTAATTTATTATTTATATTATAAAATATTATTTTTACGTTCTGAATTTTAAGAAGATTACACTTCTCGTCATAAATGTTGAGTCCTAGATTCAACATTTATATCAGAAAATTTACCGACCAATCTAATTAATGGTTCGATTCAGACGCTAATAGAGAAGTTCACTCCAACTCCTTGATCCACTCCCAAGTATTTCCTCACAATGTGACAGGTTTGGAGCAGTATGGCTCGCTGTCCTACGTTGACGACCGTCTTCAGTAGTTTTAGTAATTGCAGATTCCTCGAAGAGTTGTTCGTCATGATCCCTTCTGACCATTTGACGATCTCAAACGAATAGACAGGAACCGGTATCGCCTGTTATACGCTTTTGGTACTTGTCCTGAAATTCTCTCTTTGGCGTTGCATGGTCCAGTCGTTGATTCTGCGACTTTCCGAGATAACATTACGTTTCCTCTGGTTTCATCTGTTTGATACCACGATGTTCATCTTGTGGTGGTTCCACAATTCCTCTCCTGATATCTATGATGGAGCACGAGCCCGAAGTTCATTCCGATATACTGGCTTGAAGTCGCATCGCTTCTGGTTAAGGAGGCGCGACCAGGATTAAAAGCCAGGTAAAACCAAACAGGCGACAGTAAATCTCCCTGGAAAATCCTTTTTTATGCAGATTTTTTTCTATGCTGTGATCATTCCTCCATCAACTGGTCTTCCATGATGCTATGAGTCTTGTCTTATCTTTGGATCGCTCTAATAGATTTTAAGAACTTTAACGAGCCATGGGGTACGGAATCGAAAGCCTTCGCGTAATCTATGCAGCACACGGGAAGATTGCGTACTCTCCTTTGCACCTGCTTTAGAACCACAGCGTCGATAGTAAGTTGCTGTTTGCATTCTTTCTGCTCAGCCTTAAATACATTATTGTTGACGCAATGGTTATAGTTCCTAGTATCTTCCCTGTCTCCTTTCTTCAAGGGTAAGAAAGAACTCGCAGGATCCTCTAGGGCTCTTGTGAATGAATAGGCAAGGCACTTGATGAAAGAGTTATAATACAGAACTTCTAGCCCTGGTGTCTTCCAATTCTGCGTTTGACGGCTATATTTCCCAAGCCATCAGGCCCGAGCTTGGTGAATTTCTTGACGTTTCGGGTACAATCGTGGTGGACTAACATTTTTATGGAGCATGTCTATTTGCTTATTTAGAATGCATCTATCCAGTGGAGAATGTCACGTCGTAATAACTTAAATAATACTGAGCGCGTCTTATTCACTGCAATCGTGACTTTCTTAACACAACAGCTTTCAAAACAAGGCGGTCTGGTAGAAAATATATATCTAGTTGGCGTTGATACACCTAGTAACGTCATCCGCTGTTTCCATCTCTTGCACCCTTGATTGCTCCCGAACTACATCGTCCAACCACGTTACAGTCTTGTACTTTTTCTTTTCAGACGAAACACTTACCTAATATTCCTCGAACTTAGGAAGGGTTTTGTTGACAATAAAACTGCTTTCCTGAAAATAGCTGCAAATTTTAAAAGATGTAAGACATGTTAAAGTAACAGTAACATTAGAGTTAATAAAGTTTTTTGAAGTGTTTTCAGAAAGCAAGACATTTATTGTAGGTTATGTCTTTGGTATTGTTTGAATCTTGTGTGCGAGCCAATTGTGCATTACAATGATTTAAGATGTGTCTTGTGGATTTTCTTCATTAATTGTTAAAAACATTAATTAGTTGTACGAAGTTTTAAAATATTTTTGTATCCCTTATCAGAGAGATTTGTGGTAATTTTTAATTGGCTGTTCTATCTTGGTTCTGTTCTATTTAGTATGAGTTTATATAGCGGCGGAAATTTGTAATCTGTCATTATGTTTTTCTATTTCTAGATTTTCTAATAGGGTTTTGTTTATTTGATGTAGGATTTCTGATTTTATCAGTCGAAGTTATATAAATGCCTTCCTGCAGTAGAGACCATATAATCTTTTGGTATTCCTTTATTCTCGGTTCGATCTGTATTCCCGTTATTCCAATAAAAAGCGCTAGTAACTGACAACAGCTTTGTTGCATTTTGACCGCTTTGTCCTTCTTGTTTTGTAATTCTTGTAATATTGATTATTGATTTCGGAAGTTGAGTGTGACGCTGTACTTTTTGAAGATGTTTCTTAGTTTTCTATAGTCAAAGTTTACAAATGCATTTGTAGCTGTGTTTTACTAATTTGTTATTAAAATTGTCTATAGTGTGACTATTGTATCCGTTATTCGTAACTATTTGTTTCAATATGCGTATTTCCTCCTTGTAATTTTTCGCTGTCTGGTTTTAAATAAGTATAGTGTTGAGTCTGTGTGATGCCGAGTGTTCAAGTTCAAGCCGGATGTTCTTTTTTGTGCACCAATTGACGGAGAAATCTTCTTCTGATAGAGTTGAATTTTGTCCTTTCCGTTTGGTGATTTCGTTGTGCCTTCTTAGTCTCGCACCCTTAGCCTTAATCTTCTGCATTAGTTGATCCTTGTAGTGGATTAACGTTTTTGGTACCCTTCTTGCTGTATCTCTGGTCTTCCTTTTTCTTTGAAGGGTCTCCCTTCAGTTATTCTATTGTCGACTTTTGCTCTCATATTATCTATGATCTTGACGATCCTTCTTTTTCACACTGGATTCCAGAACAACTGTCGCAACACAATACAACGCGAGATGTATGTCTTCTATGGTGCTCTCTGTTCTGAGATGTTCGTCCAGTATCTCGTCCACGCGCCCACAGTATGTCTCCCAGTTACCATATACCGCGAAGAACTGATAGTCTTGGTCTCTTTCTTGGCGTAGTTCCCTCGAAGTATGCTATCCTTCTCAAAAACCACTCCTTGATGTACTGCTGATTTGGATTTTGCCCATTTTATTAGTGTTGTGGACCATCATCTCGATGTTGATATCGCTGAGGTTCTTGACCATCTTTCGCCTCTTCCTGCCGTGTGGAACCATCTTGTTGGTACGCGTCCTGATCTGGAAATATGTTTTCAGTTTCTCTCCGAATGTCATCCCCTTCTTCAGGTATTTTTTTCGGATAATATTCCTACGGTCCGGAATGTTCTGCTCCGTAACGTGCATCTCCGGATGTTTCCTGCTAAACTCCACATGAAGGAAAGATCTTCATTCTGGTAGTGGATCATCTTGACACCTATTGACGTAGTAGAATGCTCGGATAACTTCAATGTTCATCCTAATAATAGCCGGCGAGCCATCAGGTAGAGTGCGATTATGGTATTCTGCCTTTTCTATTAGTTCCACTTCTCGATTGTTGAGTGAAGCAGTCATTTGTGGAATGACAGTGACCCGCCTCCTCAGCTCCCTGCCCCCAACGGTTTGCAAACTGTTATGTACAGCGTCTGCTCCAAACATGATCTGGCGCTCCTCAAACAGCGGCCCTTTTCCTCTTCTTTTACTCCTTGTCTCCATCATAATGAATGTGCCCTGTTAGTCGCCTTTTACGACAGGAAGAGCGAACCTTGGACTATTCCAACCCGGAATCCGTGCGTTAGTGTATTTTGAAGCTCCCTTCTACTTGTGTGTATAAGGGTAAGGATTAGGATAGTATACAAGGTGATTCAAAAATGATAGTCAAAAATGAAACTGCTAATTACACTCAAAATTAGAAGACGAATGGCGTTTATCACATTAAAAGAGAAAATTTCTGTAAGGAGATAACTAAGGTATTGTATTTTGGGTGCCACTGGATGGATGCATTTATTTACTCACATAGTACGTGCATTTACAGGCAGCTTAACAGCATCTGCGGCTTATAAGATTACAATAAAAAAACACTTTACTGATTGAATGACGACCATTTTAAACGAAAATTACGGATAGCAATTTAAAAATATTACGTTATTAATTAGGTAGTCGTATCAAATGTATTAATTTTGGTGTAATTTCCTTAAATTATAATAAAGTACCTTCCTTACTCATTGCATTCTGCAAAAATTACAAACAGATGTGAAAACTTTAGTTGCTAGATTTAAAGACTGTTTTTTTATGGTCTATTAACACATGCGTTTTTTACCCCCGTTCTCTCGTCTGCGGTAATTCTTGAATAAAGTCGTAAATAAACCGCACTTGCTCAAGACAAAAAAAGTTTTGTTTCATTTTAGATATTCTATAAGGTTAAGGTTAACATACCATATGTATTTATACATCCGCACCAATTACAGTGACACCAAAACCACTGAATTTAGTGGAAATTAAAAGATTAAAATTTTTTTTTAAGGTTGTATTTTCAATATCTATCTATTAACAAATGCTGTGTTGAATTTTCGACTGTAATTTTGTAATCACCTTGTATAAGAATTGTGATAGATGGGTTTTGATGATGGGACAACGGGCAGTTGAGCTCGGACCGTTGTGACGCAAACCACCAAGACATATTCAGAACATGGCTTCCGTGCGGTTATTATTACTATTATTATAATCACATTATTGCACTTCTCTACATAAATGCTGACCCGTAGTTTCAACATTTATGCCGAAAAATTTACCGACCACTCTAATTAGAGTATATAGGTACATGTATAATTTTTGTGTATCAATAATAGACATAAAAGATGAATTAATAAAAAAGCTAAAACAATAAATTGCCGAACAATAGTGCTTCCTTTTATTCTACTTTTGCACCGGGAAAACACAAAATGGCATTCGTGTTGGTGGCCTAGAATACATAGTATGTCTCATTTAAGATTTAAGACCTCCAAACTATGCATAGAAGATCATACATCTCATCATAGATCTAGATACCTGGCCAGATGGTGTGCACTTAAAAACAGAAAAAAATACATAATACAAAACAAATATAAATTTCAAAATGGTCAATGCAAATGTACAATGCTTATTTACTAAGATAAACAACCTAGCATTGCTTTTGGAGTGAGAAACTATGGCCCGTGCTTAACGGAACATTGATTGACATATGACAACATATAAGAAGTGTTACCCATACCAGGTTATAAGGTAGTTGCGCATATCTATCGAAATACTTTCATATATGGAAACTAACGAAAAATACATAAAAGCTAGCCCAATAGATGTAAGCAAATATATAGTAGAGAAATATATTGAGGTGTGTGGAATTTCCATAGAAAAGCAAAATTCAGTAACTATCGCACTTTACAGGTCCCCTATGGGAGACAATGATATATTCACGAACAATTTAAACACTATGCTAATCGAAAAAAAAAATTAGTCACAAACACACGAATTTATTTATAAAAGGTGTGTATAATATTTGTATAATTGAAAACACTCAAATAAAAAAGGAATTAATTAGAGTTTTTAGAGAAAATGGAATTTCGCCGATTTTCAGCAGGCCTTCAAGAGTAAATGGGAAACGGTTTGTTGATAACATCTGTTTAGTTAGATCTCTTCAAGGTTATAAAGCTCTCACAGCACACTGACATTTGAGAGGCCATTTGGTTCAAGAATTAACTATACCAAAACGGTCACCTGCAACAAAGAAAAAATTAATTAAAATAAGATTAGAAAATCAACAAAAACTAAACATTTTCAAACAACTAATGAGAAATACTAACTCAACACTCGTTAAGGAAAAGCACAAGCAAGCTTCAGCTATTTCCTAAAGAAAAGAAAACTACGACTTTGCATAAAAAAGGAACCAGTTAGATGCTATATGCACGGAGTTATGCAAAAAACTTAAACGGGAATAGTAGATGAAAATTAATATTCCAACAAAACATATCAACTCATCCATTATAAATCAATCTGACAACAAAATTGAAAGTGGCACGTTACATCATAAACCGAATTACAAAGAATCAATTCGATGGCAATAAAGAAAGCGTGAATCTGGAGAATTTGACCGACTAGGGAAACGACAATCAAATAGATATGATCAAGAAATATTTACGAAAGGAGAAATACCTTAAATAATAAAAAAAATACAATTGAAACTAAGTAAAGATACTATGGGCCTTTCCACGACATCAAAAACATTGAAGCTGAAATAACACAACCGAAGAAGAAGTTACAGCAAATAAATGCCTAGAAGAGGGGATTTTCCCGAATGAGCAGAAAATCGCAAAAGTGGTACTCATATTTAAGAAAAGGAATGATAGGGAATTACAGACCAATAAGGATGACCATGACCTGTTAACGCATTATCAACATGGCAATATGAATAAACAATCGACAGCCTTAACTGATGTGGTACAGGCAATTTTCGAAGTTTTAGCAAAAGTGGTACTCATATTTAAGAAAAGGAATGATAGGGGATTACCGACAAATATCGATGACCATGACCTGTAAACACGATATCAACATGGCTATATGAATAAACAATCGACAGCCTTAACTGATGCGGTACAGGTAGTTTTAGAAGGTTTATACAACTAACAGAATACGCAAGAAGCGTTTTGCGACCTCAGTAAATCCTTTGAAAATGTAGATCATAACATATTTATGGAGAAACTAAATTATTATGGCATACATGGCAAGGTCGGAGAAATGTTTTCATCATATCTTGAAAACCGACTTCAGCAAGTCTACCGAAATGGTAAAATCTCGAAGATGGAGAAGGTGAAGAAAAGGGTGGCTCAGTAGTATCTTCCGGAACCTCTTCTTTTAATATTTACGTGAATGATTTGCAGAAACTTGTAAACACCAAAAGTATGAGTTCGTATGCAGATGACACGTCATTCATAAATAGTAATAACAACATATCAGAGTTACGTACCAAGACCAAGGAGATTATGGAGAAAGCCAAACAAACAATGGTTGGAAAACAGTAAACTAAGACAAAAAGATAATACTTACCTTTCACATCAAGCTACGACACAAGTTGAAACACTGCAAATTTTTTTGGAATTTACCTTGAGGAAACTCTCACATGGCGGGTGCATATAGACCATCTGCAAAAAAAATCCAGAATCTAGGATGGTGTACTTTCATCGTTCCACAGTACAGCCACATATGATTTGGTACTGTGGGGTATCTCACCACTCACTTCTTATTCACCCTTCAAAAAAGGCAATAAGAATATAAGCTGGATTATAGTACTCAGTAAGTTGTAGAACATATTTCAGAAAATTAGGTATACCTACAATACCTTCATGATTCATCATGGCTAACCTCATTTTTAACCACACAAATAAGCTTACTTATCACACAATGATACGCATGCATATGACACAAGTAGTATGTTTCTTCAAGCGGAACGTAAGTAAAACTCCGTACAACGCTACTTCCCCACCTCCATGTTATGCAATTCTATATAAGAACCGACAAATTCTGTTTCACAAAAGATGCGTAAAAGACACTAACCACGGAAATGCGACGTTAAAGCTTAGGCAAAGGCTGTAGGCGAGCTAACCCATGACCAAGCGAGTGTTAAACCTTAATACTTCACATTCAATAGCTTTTAAAATGCTTATATTTCTAAAAGTAAATAGTATTTTTCGTTGTTTCGGCCAACTCATTAATTAATGTATGACGTATGTATGTTGAGAGAAATATTTTAACTATATTTTCAACAAGCACCCTCTTGAGCGATGTTAGGTATACATTTTTCGACATAATTATATAATGTAATGTAAACAAACTTAGCTATGATATAAATTTTAACACTTGTTATATGCAAATAAATATTAGAAAAAGTTACTTTAAACTCTTCAAGTTTAAGTTTTGGAAACACTTCTTATATAAATATACATAAAATGTGTTTTTGAATAAATGGGTTAAGTGTTTCAAATAAAAAGCTGTCATACTGAACAACTTTTAGAAAAAAGAATCAATCAACATAAAAGTTACATAGGACTTCGACCTTCGTCTTGTGACCTGGGAGAACACTCAAAAACAATGTCACACGCCAGACTTTGGTGGAGTCACGGTACTCGATCAAGAGAGTAATAGAGAACGCAGATTATTCCTTTAAATGTATTTATGGGTTAAACCTCCTTGAATACAATTAATTGTTAACTAGATTGTTCTATTTAATTGTAATGTTAATGTTATTTGGCTACTGGCTGGTGAATATAGAAGAAGAAGAAGAAAGTTTTTGGGAACAAAATCGAAACGTTGACTCAGATAGAATAAATGGCATTTCTTATTAATCGACCTTCCACATTGTGGCTATTAAAAAAAAATTCCCAAAAAAATTATTTATTTTATATATATATATATATATATATATATATATATATATATATATATATATATATCAGGCAACCTCAAGTCGTTAACTTAAAATTCAAAAGTGTCTTTTATTCTGTAACTATTGTATTGGGAAAAGTTTTTAGTGAGAATTTCTGCGAAAAATTTTGAGATATTTTTGTTTGGTGAGTTGATAGAACTGACAATGGGTCTAAAAGAGCTTGTTTATGAACTTTTGGTAAAGCATAGAATTTAGGAGCGACGCTACTGTAACCCTTAAGGCGTTTAGCTGTGATAGGACTTATGAAGCAATTGTTTGCTAAAGTGGTAATTAAAGCAACTTCAACTGAATTCAAGAAATGGACACACTCGATGGATAAATTGGCGTCGTATAACAACAGAAAAATCTTCCTTCTGGACTGCAATCGAAGGGACCTAACACCCAAACATATTAATAATTACACAAACAAGATGCACGACGTCATAGAGACTGACGACACGGTTAGCAAAAATGTGATTAAAAATAGATATTTCAAATTGTCATAAAAAAATTTTGACCGTTCAACATAATATTAGATACAGTATAGAAAATTTAATTACTCGTTTGCCTTTTCATATCCTGCAGGACTTTGACCGTTTTCAGGAGACTCGCTACAAAAAATTTTTTAATGACATTAAAAACAACAGTATTAAAAAGATTAAAGAACTAAAGAAATTAAAAACTATTGTACCAACTGTTAATGAATCTTCAAAAAAATGGTTTTGCAACAAAACCTCTGTTAAATTTTCTGAGTGGCGGGTTTTCTGGCCCCTGGTCCAAAGTATAGCCTACCTTCAAACATTGAAGACGTTGAAAGATGTTTAGGTTACTTGCAGAGGTAGAGTCAATAAATAACATTTTCCCTGGGTCTGAAAGGAGCTAGATGTGTCAATCTGATTACAAACCATGTAAACATTCGCGCTCCGTCTAGCGACTACCAAGGATTACGTAGTTTATTAACAATAAAAAATTTTTTTTAAAATCAAAACCAGATATCATAATAACAAGAGCCGATAAAGGTAGCGTGACTGTAGCTTTGGAAAAACAAGACTATCTGAACAAATGTGAGGAACTTTTGAAGGACACTAACATCTACAAGAAGTTGCTTTAATTACCACTTTAGCAAACAATTGCTTCATGAGTCCTATCACAGCTAAACGCCTTAAGGGTTGCAGTAGCGTCGCTACTAAATTCTATGCTTTACCAAAAGTCCATAAACAAGCTCTTTTAGACCCATTGTCAGTTCTATCAACTCACCAAACAAAAATATCTCAAAATTTTTCGCAAACATTCTCACTAAAACCTTTTCCCAATACAATAGTTACAGAATAAAAGACACTTTTGAATTTTAAGTTAACGAGTTGAGGTTGCCTGAGGGTTACGTTCTGATTTCTCTTGACGTCACCTCTCTCTTTACTAATATAACACTAGAGCTTGCCATAGAATTCATCTTTGACTCTACTTACTTCACTTTCGAATGAAAGATTTACAAACAGATTTTCGGTTGTCCTATGAGCTCTGTCATTTTTTATTCATTATCTTATAAAATCAATCATTCCAAAAATTGAAACACCTATCCCCTTTTGCACCAATACGTAGATGACTTAATAGCTGCAGTCCCACAAGATCAAGTTGACTCAATTCTTAACAAGTTTAACGAATTTAACAGCCATTTAAAATTCACTGTAGAGACGGAATCAGAGGAGTTCTTTTCTTTGACACTTTTGTCACTAGAAATAAAGATAACACTATACAATAATAATATGTATAATACATAATTAAAAAAAAACGGCCTCCAACGGCTACCCGTCAAATATTTAAAAAAAAAATTTTTAACATTCTTAACAACAACCACAATCCACCTGCGTTGGTCGTTGGCGGCGACCATGTCGTGTTGCCAACCAATAGTGACGTGCCCGCCCCTCTGCCCCCTATTGTCGAAAATTACACAATATAGATGTTTAACACCTAGCCTTAAACGCTTGCTCGGGACCGGCGGCTCCACCATAGCCGTGGCGAACTTAGTAACAATTGCATAACTCTTCACCAATACAAAGGACAACTTATGAAATTTGTTGCAATGATTGCCAACTCATATACCACACTGGACAACATTTTTAAAAAAGAATCAATCAATATAAAATTGACATGAGAGTTTGATCTTCGTCTTGTGAACTGGCAAAACACAAAAAAATGAGTCACCCCAGACTTGGAGTCACGGTACTCGATCAAGAGAGTAATAGAGAACGCAGATTATTCTTTGAAATGTGTTACATTTATCAAAAAAAAAAGACATCGCGGTTGAGCGGAGCGTACGTAAACCTCCTTGAATACAATTAATTGTTAACTAGGTTGTTCTTTTTAATTGTAATGTTAATGTTATTCGGCTACTGGCTGGTAAATATTGAAGGAGAAATTTTTTGGAAATAATTTTTTAACAGCCACAATATGGAAGGCCGATTAATAAGAAAATATATATATATATATAT
>JAUIMW010002234.1:0-11012 GCA_033557785.1 Enochrus cinctus | reverse complement strand
AGAGAGAGAGAGACGCAATTCATTTACCGTAGAAAAGATTTAATTAACAAACAGACGCTAAGAACCTTAGTGCCGGCTCTGATTATCCCTGACTGAAGTGATGGTAAACAACGCAGTTTGAGGACCACTGGCTAAGCACCAATTAGCGCAGAATCAAACCATTTTTTGCAGGCATAAAAAAAAGGTGGCGTTTGGTTTGCAACTAAGTTTAAATGATGTTTTTCAGAATAGTTTTGACATAATGCAATACACGTAATTGCATTGATAAACTATGAAATATTAGAAAAACAGGATGATAATCGAAGGGGGAAGCCAGATTATGGTAAAAGTGTGCCGTTCCTGCATGTCGGAAGACTCCGACATGCGGAACGTCTTCGAGAGAAAAGAGCCTATAGAGGGGCAACCAGTACAAATTTCTGAGATGATGATGGCCTGTGCTGCTATTCAGGTACTACCTACATAATTTTTATTTCATCTTGTTTTACATACAACATTGTAATTACAGATTGAGACCGGAGATGGATTGCCCGACCTATTGTGCTCAACATGTGAATCGAAGTTGTTGGTGGCTTATTTATTTAAACAACAGTGCGAACAAACAGATGTGAAGTTACGTAAAGTGCAAGCAAATTGTGATGTTAAGCAGGAGATCGAATTGAAAAGCAGTGATATGGATAACTCGGATGAATTTGAAGCGTTTGAAGATTTTGATGGTGGGTCCGATGATGACTATGAGTTGCCTTTAAAAAGAGCTCGCAAAGCTAAAGAAAGCGATGTGGAAAGTGTGAAGGGACAAACTAGAAAAAGTAAAAAGGAATCGCAACTGGCTTGCACGATTTGTAACAAACAAGTGAAAACGAAAAAAGGTTTGAAGACGCATATGGCGACACATAGACGTGAAAAGCTTCATATATGCAACATATGTGACATGCAATTTGCTAAAGAAGATCTGGATAAACATATTGAGGAAGTTCATGGAGTAACTTCCGATGAGAAACACATATGTGATGTATGTGGGAACTTTTTCAATAGCCAAAATGATTTGATGGATCACCAAATTCACGATTGCAAAAGAGAGGACACCACTGGAGAGACTGAAATAAAAAGCGTTCTCTTAGAAGCTAACAAAGATAACTCAAAAGTTTTTGAAGAACTTGAAGAGGAAAAGAGTGTACAAGCTGAAAGTAATGAATTCGAATGCGAAATTTGCGGGAAGGTTTTAAGTACTAGTTTAGGACTCAAGTTTCATATACGACGTCATACGGCAAATGATATTTTAGAAATGTGCAATGTAAGTACTCTACAACTTAATATTAAAAAAATTACTATAAAGTTTGATTTTTTTTATAGGTTTGTAATAAAAAATTTACCAAAAGTAGTCATTTAAAGAGGCATATGCTAACTCATGGAATTCAGTATGATGCAAATAAGACTAAAGTTAAGATTGAAAAACAGGTCATGACGTGTGATTATTGTGATCGTCAGTTCAAATATAAGAAAAGTTTCACACACCACATGATGGAAGAACATGGAATAATTGATGATGATCTGCCAATCAGTGACCTTATGAACAAAAAAATTATGGAAGGTGAAGAAATACATCCTGCTGACACCGGAAGAATCACGGATCAGTTTGAGATTTCTGGGGAACATAATGTCGACCCAAGTGATAAAACAAACATAATGGATGAGTTTGGAATAGTAGATCCTCTGCATCAAATAGGTAAAAAGCCACAAAAGACTCATACTTGCCACGTCTGCCACGCAAGGTTCACGAAAGCCAATCATTTACAACAGCACATGGCCCTCCACAAAGCTGTTCTTCTGTTTAACTGTGACAAATGCGACAAAGCATTTGCCACGGATGAATATTTAAATAAACACATACAGGAAGATCATATTGATAAGCCATATGTTTGTAACGTCTGTAATAAAACATTTAAGAGAGGAGAGCATTTGATACATCATCTGAAAGTTCATGCTGACCCGTCTGATGAAGCTGAGAAACTTAAATGTTCAATTTGTCAAACTGTATTTGCAAAGTAAGTGTTTGTATCAAGCGTGCTTCGAAGATTTCATTTTTATTTTGCTTTAGGTCTGATCAATTGGCACGTCACATAAAGAATCACATTCAACAAGATAAACGACATATTTGTACTGAATGTGGAAAGTCTTTCAATCGCTTAGACAATCTAAAAACACATCAACGAGTTCATACCGGAGACAAAGATACTACAAAGGTGCATTTATGTGTTTACTGCGGAAAAGAATTCAATAACTCCAGCAATATGGTATGATCATATTTAGAAAAAATTTAGCAATAAATTATTTTCGCGTAAAGTTGTATTTGTAAGAAATAAATCTTTATTTTAGATAGTTCATATGCGACGTCATACTGGAGAACGTCCGTATAAATGCTCATCTTGTGGCAAAGGATTCCCTCGGTCGCATGATCTTAAATGCCATGAACGAACCCATAGTGGTGAGAAGCCCTATCTGTGTACATTATGTGGTAAATCATTCAATAAAAGTAATAAATTGGTAGGTATTTTAACTCTATTATACATTAAACTGTAGTGTATTTAATTTTTTCTTAATTTTCAGTTACGCCATACAAGAGTTCACACGGGAGAACGACCTTATGTCTGCAATTTATGTGGCCGTGGATTTACACAATCCAACGACCTTAGTTTGCATATGAGAAGGCATACAGGTGCCCGACCGTATTCTTGTGGGGTTTGCCCAGCTCGATTCATTCAATCCGGTCAATTGAAGGCTCACAGGAGAACAACAGGACATTGGATGGAAACACAACCAGATCTTAAAGGCGGACACAGAGTTGAACCTGTTATAAGTGGAGGGGAGTCTAGGCCAATTCGCTTTAAAATGAGGAACAGACAACCAGAGCAGCCTCCTAGGGAAGATCAAGAACACAAGGACGAAGTGAAACCATTGCTGTTAAACCCACCAGTAACCACAAGTATAATACACAACCTTCCTATACATCATCCTGAATCAATTCAAGTCCAACCTCTGTTAGTGGATAGTTCTAAAATTTTGGAGCAATTCCACAATGCGACTCTTGTGAATTTTGCTTCTGTTATTCCGAATTTGGGACCTGATGCTAATCATGCATCACCTGTTGATATTAAAAGTGAAGTGCAACAATTTAATACGAGTTTAAAGTTTGAAGTTGGCGCAGCGGATATTGATAAAGTTCAACAAGCTGGTGCTAACAATACAGCATTCCATACTTATTCTTCAGTACCACCTACATCAACAACTTACACAGAAACGTTTACCTATCAAAATTACGGTTGAAGTGGAAGGTCTATAATTTTTTAAGACTTACCCTTCTGTTTCAATTAGAAATTCTTGAATAGAGTACACATTTGATAATTTTTTTTAATTGCAAATTTTTTATACAAAGTTTGATTTGTGATAAAAAAATTTCAAAATTTACTGGTGTATATAGGTGGTCTATAATTTAATTTTTATAAATACTTTTTTTTTGCTACAATAAGTAGTAAGTTCGAATTATTTTAAGTTTAAGCCACCATTTTGTAGAATATGGCTTAATGAATTGTTCAAAATTTGTAAATATAGATTGATATGAGAGAATATAATAATTAGAACAATTATAATTTATTATTCCAAATAAATTTTGTTCTTTTTTTCTAGGTTATTCATGTATAATTATAATGTTAAGAAAAAAAGCAATTAAACTCTTTATTTCAATTTTAATTCTGTGTAATAACCACATTATGCACTTATTATTATTATAAATGTAATTATTTCATTTTAATATAAATTTAATACCATTTGCTTTTTATTTATTTGTTCCCTTGGATATATCACTTGCTACCTGCAAAAATGGTGAAAATATTACTTCTTAAGAAAAGTGATGAGGATATAACAAAAAAAAAATTTACTTTATTATACTGAACCTAATGGTAAACCATTGAAATACAAAATTAATCACATTTACGATTTTTTTTTAAACAAAATTTCATAATCAAATTTATATTTACATATATTTGTCCATTCTCGGTAATGGGTTTTTATCTGTACTTAAAAAATACTATCATCTGAAGATGTATAGATATGTTATTTTCACAGGATAAGCCACAAAATTTCTTTTACGCTCGCCTCCAAGGGACCCTCGAAGTTCATCTTCCACCTATTCAATATTTCTGCTTCAGGTTATCCCTTAGATTTCCTCCAAGCATTTCACCGAATCTATCATGGCCTCTTCTCTACCATTGTTATTTGGTGCATTGTATATTGTACTCTTCCAGTTCTCTCTCGTCCATTTGTCTTTTCCCTGTTCTTTATAACTCCACAGCTACGCCTAGTTACCTCATGCCTCATTAAGGCTTTCCATATCTGCATCATGTTTCAATTTTCTTTTCCTATAAGTTTTTCAGTTTCTCTACTTTGTACCTTTCTACCATCTGTGAATTTTCAGATTTCAAAGTTAATGCTGCTCTTTCCTAGCTTCAATATTGTGAGAGAGGCCTATTTTATCTCTAACATTATGCAGGGTGAAACAAAATTAGCAGTAGATATTTCGAGTAGTAAGTAGTAATAGCATTTGTAAAAATGTGCAAACTTAGGTAACTTTTTTTAATTCCTGAAAGATCTCAGTATTACAACCCCCACTAGGAATTGCATCCGAGGTCCTCCGTTTTGCTTTCTTTGGTAGGGTCTTAACAAGCTGGCGTTTTGACACCTGAATCAGTGTCCTGTGGGCTAATTTCTTTTACTGTCTGAACGACCTGCTTCAAAACCGGTTTAAACAGAAACCACATGGCGTGAACCTTGCGCAAACGTTGTTTCCAGAACAGTTGTAGAAAGTATCAATGAAGGGAGAGTCGCTGATGATGTCAAAGGGCACCTTGAGGCTACATGGCCCAAGGTCTTACAGACACGAAACACATTATTTTGAAGCTGAAGTGCGATTCCCTGCTCCAATATAAGACAAATTGGAAACAGGTTTTAAGTTTAAACCTACAAGTTCCTTCTCTAAAATTTTATGAGGAACCTAATGCACCCACGCTTTACACCACTAAATACATAAAGTAATTTGGAATCTCAATAGGGAGTTATACAAATAAATAATACACAAAAAAACTTTTTAAAATATTTATACGGTTGCTCTTTTTTATTATTTTTTTTTTGTAGAAAATAATATTACATATATTAAATGCAAATCTTATAAAGAGTGTAGGTACACAAAAAATTACATTTATATGAACTCACGCACATCGTCATCGTATACAAAATGTTCACTTTTCTCCTTCCAATAGAATTTGTCAACACGTTTAAGGGCACATTAAATTAATTTAACAGTCTTTTAGGGGTATTAGGGGTTCTAAAGGGATTATTTACAAATATACAATATCACACCTTTTTTTGGGTTACGTTTCTCAGAAATCCCATTAATTATATTACTTTAAAAAACACTTAAATATTTTACATTTATCACAAAAAAATATATTAAAACGTCGGTCAAATTAATTGATTTACATTGGCAGCATATGTCATTTTCTACTTATTAATTTTATTTAAAAACACATATCACATAGGATTATAGGGAATTTACGCACATCAATTAATTATATTATTCAAAAATTCCCTGTTTAAATGGCACACTTTTGTAGAAAAAACGAAAACTACAACTTGGTATTATTTCTGTAAGTAGTGGTATTTCTGGGAAACATCGGTCAAGGTAAATAAATAAATTAGAGGAATGATGTTATCACAGTAAATCAGCTAAGGTACCGCCAAACCAAACTAACACAATAGGTATTAAATAACTAGCGAGAGCTCTAGGTAACGATGGCATTGAAGCGCTAGAGGTTTTCGTGACTTCAGGTGGTCTTGGACTAGTAGTACTTGGCGGTTTCCGTTCCGTAGGAGCTTCCACTTCGGGTTCTAGCTTAATTCTTGGTATTTCCTCTTCTTCTTCTTCATCTGGTTCGTCCCCAGAACCTGAACCACTACCCATTATTGTTTCCTCGGAATCATCAGCTAGGTCAACCTCTTGCCCTTGGTAGGCATGTTGCAACTTTTGGGTCCATACTTGCAGGCTGTAGTTTTGTTCCTGTAGGATGGGGGAGGTTGTAGGCGAAGGTGTAGAGGTGGGGACTTCGTATGTGCCTAGTGATGTTCCATTCCAGCAGGATTCTTCAGAAGTGGAAGGGGCTGATACTTTTTGGTTGTTACAAAACTGGATGGGCAGGTAGAACCAAAACTGTTTCGTTTCTTTTACTTTCTGTAAAAAAATAATAATAAAATAAGCAAGGGAAACAAAGACATTTATGTTATTTATTATCTTGGGAATATGTAATTTATAGCATTCTTGCAGTTGATTTACGACTTACTAATAATAGAAAGCTGTTGTATTTCTGTTAATTAAATTTTATTTATACTCAAGGGCATTTACTTATTATTGATACAATTGATACATATTAATTTTCTTTAATGTTTATAATTAAAATGTTTCAACAGAATGGTTATAACTTGGCACTAGGGCGTTTTTGCAAATTTAGAGAGATGGTGTTATGATTAATATGGGCAAAAAAAAACATTTTCTAAAAAAGCTTTTTAAAAATCTTCCCCTCAGATTGAATATTAGAAAGAGAAAATAAAGCCACTCCACCCTGAAGATTGACGTTCGTTCAAGTGTCGTTGTGTTAAATGCTGAAAGCAGTCACCCGGCACTTGACGAAAAATCTCAAGTGCCAAGCCGGTTGGCCCTTGCTAATAATGCAATAAAGAAATACACGATTTATTTCGCACTTGACTTCCATTAAATTCCAACTCGAGAGGGAAGATGTTCAGACTCAAAGTTCAAGCAATTCCCTCTCAAAACCCATCACTTTAGAAAAAGACACCGCGCATTTCCCTAAAGAATTAAATTATTTTTGCGTATTACCTGTTTGATCTCCTTGATAAGTTTTTCCAGCGTTGGCACGCTCTCCACCTTCTTGCCGTGTTTCTTTTTTCCGCTCTGGAAATTTAACGGTTCGTATTCGATTTCGTCCTTAGCGCTCAAAGGGATGGATCGAGGTTCGGTCGCGGCTCGCCGCCGTCGCCTTTGCTGATCTAATTTAGGATTACCGCAACCTGAGAAAACTTTTTGGGAAACATCGGCTCCGCTCTCCTGGAAGTTCATTATGGCCTCCGAAATCTTGATATTGATGGGTTCTACGACCATTTCGATGTTAAACGGCCCTAGAAGTCTATCTCCAACTTTATCTATAGCCTCTGAAAGGAAGAAATATAATTGCAATTAGATAAATAATTTAATCAATTGGCAATCGTAAGTGGAAGCGTTTTCTCTAGAAAATTACAGCAATAATTTAATTAAAAGCTCGAGAATGTAAAATATAGAAGCGGTATCCAATAAAGAGGCAATTTTCTCTTGAAATTTTAACGAAGTTATGTGCTATTACAGGGAATTATTAAATTATCGCTTTATTCCATTATTCTGGCGGCTGAAGCCAATTGTATTAACAGCCGTGGCATTGAATTACGCTCAAAATAGTTAAAATTGTCCTATTAGCTGTAATTTTGATTGAAATCTTGTAGATTTTGCGCATGAAAAACGAATTTTTCGTTTGGTTTTGTGAACTTGTATTCCGACCATACATTTGCAAAACGTTAGGTTTTACAAAAAGTTTTGAGGCAAAAGTTTAATATTTCCAGCAAACCTATTTCCATTAAAAACTAATCAGCAATTGATGATGACATACATTTTTGACCAATCGATGTGAATAATAATAAGAAGTGGAGAACCTGGTGGACATACATTATTCCTCAATGAAAAAAATTCGTAAACTTAAAATAAAAAATAATTTTAACGATACAAGAATAAACACAACAGATCATCTACACACAGTAATGACACTATTGGAGAAGTGCATTCCACTCCGTCGAATTATGGGCAGTGTTAAGATCCTTGGAAAACGCAAGAATCCATTCAAGATACACGAACATTATAAAAAAGGTATACGAAAATACAGTCATACAAATAGAACTGGACGATGAGAGAAAACGAAGCCCATAAAACTACAAAGGGGAGTGAGACAAGGAGACACTATTACGCGCAAATTATTTACCCTTGTCCTAGTAGACATGTCCAAGAAATTAAAACGGGCACACCAAAGGCATAAACATCGACGAAGTATACTTAAAACATCTTAAATTTGCTGATGACATAATCTTAATCTAAGACTTAAACAAAATGCTACAACATGGACGACATAAAAGCAGTTTGCTTTAAACAATTAAAAATGAATGGAACAAACCTTAAATCTAAATAAACGATTATTATGTAGCAAGTATATAATATCTGCTGAAGTCAGCATTCGCTAGAACATGGATAAACTGTATATCTGTAGTTTGGAAACATTGACTAGCTCGCCTGACTTCAACGAAGGACAAGTCAGATTTTTTACTGAAAGAAAAGCACATGAAAAAAAAAACCGACTGAAAAAGGAAAATGCCCACCATCTATCAGAAATGATTGATCAAAAGTTTTTTGGTTGTGATAAAAAAAAAATAGAAGAATGCAATGATCCAAAAAAATTTATGTCAATAGTATGTAACTGATTTTTTTCTGATTGTGACGCTTTTTTCCTTGTTGACCACACTATATATCAAGCAAACAAAAAAACTAGATTGTTCTATTTTAAATGTCATCTCGATCATAAAATATAATTGCAAATTTGCCTGTCCGCGGCCCCGAAGTGTCATTACCCCGCGTCTTGTTTCTAATAACATGGTTTTTGTTAGCATACCCATATAAGTATGAATATATTGGATATTTTGCATACATTAACATATTCCTGTTTTATCCGACCTAAATGACATTGACTCTGCATATATATTTTGCGCTGGAATATACACACAGAAAGATATAAATTGCATCCATTGGCCAACTGTTCATCAGATGAAATATGCATTAACACTGGTACTTCACTGTAACAATATACTGAAAAGCCTTTGAAACCGCGCCGCTGGTATTTAGTGTATATGTGTATACACTCCAATGATTGTCCAAATGTTTGTTTTTAACTGTATCGCGGAAATTCTTACTGGTTAACGCTGAAACTTCAAACGCTCGATATTTGTGCAAGCTTTATTGCAAAGAAAATGTATTTATTTATTTTTCATAAAATAATAAATTACGCCAGACTATAAATCATTTTTTTATCCAATTTCTTTATATTTCTTTTATGGAAAGTTGCGTATTCATTCTGAAACGCTTAAAGGCAAAAACAAAACAAACCCATTAATACTAGAATTGTCAATTAAATGTTAAATGTTTATGCAACCTATTTTTTAGATCGTTGTTGCTTTCAATTGTTACATAACGAATTAATGCAAATTTATGAGGTAGACATGGACAAAGAAATTTTAATTTAGAATTTAAACTTACCAATAAACTCGTCCCATTGTTTAGAGAGTTGCGTGTGGTGTTTCAAGCAATTGTTCAAAATAGTCTTGCAATACAAGAAGCAAGCTCCTTTTCCCTGTTTCCCAGTACAAGTGCCACAGTAAATCATCTTAGCCAGTTCGTGAGCGCACTCGCTAGGATACTTCAGTTTCATCATATTTTGAGCAATAATAGCACCTTGCGTCAAAGCTTTGTAAAAAGTCCGCGTCGCGACGAAAGACCTCTTCAGCTGCATGCTCAACTTGTGGGGTACGTCTCCGAAAGGTCGGAGTTCCACCATATGCTCCGCCACGCAGCTCAAGTACTTGTCGTCGAATTGATATTGTGCGTTGATTACGGTGAACATTTTTTGGTAGAGGATACTGAAAAAGTTGTCCATCGTCTCGGAAAGTTTCACGTTTCCTTTGCTGTAGTAGCCTTCCAGCTCGGCGAAGAGGTCCATGAAGACCTTAGAGTTCTTCAAGTAGATCATGCCGTAAGTCTTCTGGAACATTTCGTGGAACTCCCGTTTGGAGTTCGTCATCATGTCTTTGAAAAACTCGTCGAACCTCTTGGCCCTCATTTCCATCTGGCTGGATATCCTCGTGATAGAGTCCTTAACGAATTTGTTCAGTTGCGCCTTGCTTTGGCTCACCATTTCTTGTTCCAGCACAGGCCCACAGCAGGAGTCCGCGCCGCATAGTTCACCTGAAAAAAGGAGAGAAAATTTTTATTGTTGGGTGGCCTGCTATTAAGCGTTTAAAATTTATGTACAAGAAAGTTTTATAGAGTTATTAGAAGAATAAATTGAAAAGAGCCGGGGTGCAATTATGGTTTATCGTGTCTCGAGTTGAAAACGATTTACTCTACCGAGCATTAGGCGAAAGAAACAATGGCTCGACTCTCTTTAAATAATGTATTATTTATAGTTAATGCGTAAATAATGACAGACTCCTGCAATCAATAAGATGAAAACCACTCTTTTCTTATTGTTTCTTGTGTGCCTTGTAGTAAAGGTTTTGTTAATTTGCATTTTTTATTACTTCCGTTTTCTATTATTTATCGTCTAGGGGAAAATTATTAATACATAATTCCCTCAAACAACATCGTCTTCTATAATTTACGTAAACCCTGCATTATTTTCAGGTTTTAACTCAGCGATTTTATTGTTTTAACCCACACGAAATAATTCCAATTGGTTACGGGTCCAATATCCGATGCTATGTGACTTAAAGTTGGTTCGAAACGTTTACCAATTCCTTAATACGTAAAAACCTGTAAGCATCATCATTTAGGAATCCCGATAAAATATACTTGAAGCAAATACGAAAACTCACGCAAATTATCTGTAACTAACATACTCGCAAAATGAACAATAGTTATGCGCCGTTGAATCTATATAACCGTCGTGTTTTTGCAGTAATCGACATTACCATATTTCGTATCCTAAAGGTTGCATCATAGTTTTTCATACAAGTTTTATTGTGAAAGGCATGACTCTCCCGTGGTTATTTTTGTTTCTAATTCCGGTTGCATATGGGCAGTCGTTCTTCGGTCCAGGTTGGGA
>JAUIMW010002233.1:0-11013 GCA_033557785.1 Enochrus cinctus | reverse complement strand
ATGCAAATATATTAAAACACCATTTAATCATATGAGTGAATTAAAGTCCAAGAAAATTTGATCACAATTCTTTTGGAAATTGTAAATGGAACTTTTTAAATTCTGACAAAAGAATTAAAACTTTTCTATTACTACTTTTACATCAACATATAATGGCACAAGTTATATTAATCAAAATCAATTTAAACCTAATTTTAGCTATGAGAACATGTGAGAGAAGTTAGAATTACTCTTTTTTTTGTAGTGGCAAAAAGTAAATTAATGTCAAATACCTATTTTTTGTCACACGAGTCTCAGAATATAAAAATTATAAATGCAAATATATTAAAACACCATTTAATCATATGAGTGAATTAAAGTCCAAGAAAATTTGATCACAATTCTTTTGGATCTTTTTTTTTAAATTTCTAACATAGAAAAATTAATGCAAACACATATAACCCGAAAAAAAAATCATACATTTAAAACGTAAAAAATGAGAAATGGTAGAGGTTTTTAAGACTTAGAGTTGACTGCAGTCGGCTATAGCGATTTTCTTAGATGTCTTTCCGGATTGTGACCCCTAACAGAAACACAGAATAATACATGCCAGTTGTCAAAACATGAAGTCTTAACTGCCGTGATGAAGAATTGATAACTATTTGTGTTGGGGTCGAAATTGACCATAGAGAGGATTCCTGGACAGGTTTGCTTTAGAGTGAAGTTTTCGTCAGCGAATTTGTTTCCATAGATAGATTTTCCGCCAGTGTCATTATGGTTGATGAAGTCTCCACCTTGGCACATGAAATTGGGAATGACTCTGTGTGAGGTGGCCTTTTTCTCCGGTGCAAAGAGCGCGGAAGTTATCACAGGTCCTGAGAACCACATCGTTTCTTAGCTCGATTACAATTCTACCAACAGGCTGACCTTCAGCGGTCATGTCAAAGAAAATATGTGGTAAGCTCATTTTGGTGGCAAAATAACAAAATGCTTTAACTCTGAACTGCGAAGGTGGTCTACCTGCCAATCGGCACAATACACAATTGACATTGTGAAGCATTATTGAGGTTTCTAAATATGACACATAATTGTATGTGGAATGTTTCTCGCATTGTAGGGTGGGTCCATTAAATACCTCTTTGTTGGATTTTTTTGGAGGATAATAAACCGAAACACATTAGTGCCATAAAAAATAATATTCAACTTTTGAAATGACGATCTCAATTACTAGGCCTAAAATTACATGGAGCATATGTGAGATAAAGTCAAAAATAAAATGGTATCAAAGTGTTCAAAATAAGGATGAACATTTTTAAAAATTTCTGTTTTGGAAGAATTTTTTAAAATAATTTTTTAAATGCCTAGTTGTTATGAAGTTATTCATAAAAAAAATATGGTACTAAATTTAATATTAGTATATAAATTTCAATTATTTGCATTAAATTTTGAAAATAAATATTTAGTGCTATTATTGTGCCTAAACGTTATTATTTCTTGGTGATGTTTAGAGACAAAAGAAATAGAACCCATAGGAATCAGAAAGGGTTAACGAAAACTAAAACTGTTGTAGGAAAAATCAACGCCAGGGTAGGAAATCAACCTATAGAATCTATAATCATAACTATATATATATAAGCAAATATGCACAGCAGAACCATATCAAATACAATGTGCATGGTTGTCAATGATAATCTTGTAAATTCAGAAAAAAGTATCAAGTTCAATACGGCACATGAAAATTAATAGAAGAAATACTCGTATATCATCAATTCACGGTTATAATATTCCATACATTCTTTCACAATTCAAAATAAGAGAAATGCTCAATAAAAAACCTTGGTAAGACGAAAGGTTTTATATTTTTTTTTAGAATTTCTAAAATTATATATTTTGATTTAATTTTCTGATTTAGATTTTATCAAAGTATTTGAGGCACCCTTAATCATTACTTATAATCATGGAATACTTGGGCATTGCACAGTGAAACGAAAATACAAATTTTAATTTTTTAGTGTATGTTTTACTAAATGTTTTTTTCAAATTATTCATATTGTACAAAAAAAAAACGCGAATGATAAATTTTAAACAGTAAAAAAAATAATGTAAATAATTTATAATGGCCCAATAAAGATTATACAGCGACAAATAATTTTTCTCTCAATTATTAATATGTCAAAATAAATTCTGTTGCATTTTAAACTATTTATTTCTGAATTATTTTAATAAAAGTTTACATTCTAAATGGAATTTTAAGAAATCTTCTCTAATATTCAACTTTAAAAATATATTTAAAACTAGATGTTTTTCACATCTATACATTTATGTATAATAAAAGCGGCTAGTGATTGAGAGAGAAAATATAGATCTTACTAATTTTTATTTAAATAGAATGTCCATTCGTTACAAGTACTATAATCAAACATTCTGATAACCGGACTGGTTAGCATAAAAAATAATACCCAGAATACCTTATTTTTGTGTTCTAGCACCGGTGGACAAAGAATTTTACGAACTCCAGTGATCAAAGCAGTGAGTGGCAGAATTCAACGAGATGGGTTTTTGGACAAGTGGTGGGAATCTCTAACGGACATCAGAAAGGCCAGAGCTCAACAACTGTACACACAACATTTATCGCAAAATTCTTTTTTTTTTCGAAAAATTTTCAACATCGAAGAAAACAATAATAAACAAAATGTCACTCACAAGGTTGAAAAAGGTATCTCGTATGAAGGAGTTACTGGGCTCCATTCTTGTGCTCAGGGTGTGAATACAAATGCAAAATCATACCCAAATGATATTTTGAACAAGGTCGTCAAGCCTCTTAATGAGACTATGTTTAAGTCTTGTCATTGGATCACACACTTGAGTTCATTAGAGCTGAGGTTTGCCCTTCTGGAAGCCCAGATTTAAATCCTCTTGGCTACAAATTGTGGTCACATAGAACATAGAAAGTAGCAAATGACATCCAAGTTTGAGAGTTTGAAGTAATCGTTGCAGAAAGCAATGATGTCGTGCGTGCATACAACATCATTTGTAACATGTACGTTTTTTATTTGAATATTTTAGCAAGTAGAGTGAATTTGGGAAAATCTAAATAATAGACTAATCAATTGAAATTATAAACATTTAACTAATTATGTTATTTTGTCCACTTAGCTACTTGCATAATAACTAAACTAAACTAAAATGTAATTAGGCAAAAAAAATAAAGCCGAAATTAATTTAATCTAACAATTATTCTCTATTCCGGTATATAGTTTTTGATTAAAAAGATAACTCACGCACTTCCTGGTCCGCAAACCATAAAAGATCTTAATCAATAATTTGGACACTTCCGAAATAATTCACTGTAAACTAAACCCACCAAGAAAGTCTTACCTGTAAGAGCTGATAAAGGCTGTTGTCCAAGGGCTGGCTGCCTTCCTCCATCGAACAAATCTTTAACTCTGTTGTAGATAACTTCTTGTGGATTGTGGAGGTAAAAAGACTCTCCGTTTACACTACTGCTGGAGCTCTCAGAACCACTTGAAATGCTACAATGGTATACGTTATAAATAAATATAAATACAAAATACGTAAAATTACCTGTTCCTGTGAGTGTTCATTGGATTAATATATAGCCCATCTTGAGGGGCATGTGCCGCTTCCATGGATCTACCTCCAAGAGGAGGGTGTAGATAAAACGGTTCGGAAGTTGTGGAGGCGTTGGAACTCGGTTTGCAGCCTGAACAATCACTGCCTATTGTCCCCTATAAAAAACGAGTAATTATTTTGTTATTCAGGTCAATGATAATTGTATTTAAAATATCTGCGAAAATAATATTGAAATTTAAAATGATCTCTTACCCTGTTTATCTTCTGTTCGTTTTTTCTCGCACAAGAACATCTTTTTTCGGTTTCTCCATAATCTGGTGTAGTGCCATGTTGGACGAGCACGTTCAAGCACTTGAAAAAAATAAACAACATGTCTAAATAAAATTTGCATTTCTGCATGGTTCGTTTGGAAATTAGGTGTACTTCCGTTTTGTCAAGGTTTTAGGGGAACGTAAATTATTTTAAATATTTTCGTGTTGAAAAGAGCAATGTCACGTTATTCTGTTGTTACAACAAAGATTTTGTATTGAGCTCTAATGGTAAACTAAATTGTTGTGACATAATCAGTAATTGTTAAGTTTAAAATTTAATTAAATTTAATGTGCGCTTTCGTATTTAATTTAATTTTCAAAGTTACGAATTAGCGGTTGTTTTTGTTAATAACATCGAAGAAATAAATTAGTCGTTTAGGTGCACTTTGTTTCTAATTTGCAAAGTTTCTATTGTAATAAAGTAGATAGCAATATTTGGGAATTGTATTAGAAAGTGAAGGTGATGGCTTGGAGAATTAGGTGCCCAGATTAGAGGAACAAAGAAAGTTTAACAATGATTATTAGTGGTCTAAATTTGATTAATTTTGTTCATAATTACAATTAAGCTTTTTACTGGTACCATAGTAATATGATTTATATTTAATTATCTTCAATTGCCGCAAAAATAAATATTATCAGTGGATTGTGTTTTTCCCACAAAATAAATGTACAATATCATCCAAAAATTAATGTAACATGTTCGACATTAGTTCGGAAGTTTGAGCAATTTACCAATCAACAGGTCATTGGCGGTAGTGTGTCGACTGATTTTCACTTTTTTTGTAGTTTAAATATTTATCATCAGTTGTCAGGATCCTAAAAAGCCTATGTTAACTCGAAAAAAAAAAAATAACGTATTTTTGACTATTAATAAAGGTAACGCAACTTTATCTAAGAAATGCTAATTTAACGCTACTATATTTACCTCCACTTGTTGATTTTCTGCGGCATCATTAATGGGACTCTTTCCATATTTATCCAAAGACAACCTAGCCCCATGCTTCAGGAGCCATCTGACTGTTTCTAAATGACCTCTTGATGCAGCAAAGTGTAAAGGCGTTGCTCCATCACCATCCCTTAAATTTGGGTCAACTCCTTGCTCTTGAATCTAAAAAATTGAACATTGTAACTCATGTGCAACATACACGAAGAATATACAACACAACACACGTCTCTATACTATTGACGTTCATTAGAGACAATTTCAGCGACATAAATCTAATAGAAAAGGAAATACTAGAACATTATCTAAGCGACTCTAGCAGCATTCGAGTCATTTAGTCTACTATCTTCAAAAGAATTTTCTACATAACATTACTAACAATTTTCTTATCCTCGATAAAGTACTTATGCCAATATACCTTTTGTTAAATCTCACACGTTTATTCTTACGATATATTAAATATCTTTTATAACACGTTAATTATATATTAAAACGGTTTGAACTTTTTGAGGGCCGTATTTTCCACCTGATTTTGCTAACAAAACATTTGAAACGCCGTATAGCAAAAACATAATATATTATTTTGTTGACAAGTAAGGTGAGAGCACCATATGCATTAAGTAGCTCACAGTTTGGTCTGTACGCTTGTAATCTGTCGTTCTTCGTGAGCAAACTGATGAGCAATGTCCCCATTTTCAATTTCTATAGCCAGTTCTTCAACACCCGAAGAACTTGTCTTATTTTCTACAAATGTTTTAAAATTACTTCGTAGATTTATTAACCTACATCAGTGCTAAAAAACAAGTGCTATGTAAAAGCACTGGAAAAACGAGAATTTCGGTGTGTAAGAACTTACCATCCATTTAACGCAGTTGAGACAACCCATTTGACTAGCAGCGTGTATAGGGGCCATACCATCTTTTGCCCTGACGTATAGAGAACCTCCGGCTTCCAGTACTAGGAATTTTAGTACTTCTAGGTGACCCTCTTGAGCAGCTAAATACACTGGAGTGACGTCATTGTCCATTTGAGTATTAGCGCTAGAAAAGAAGAAAAGAATTATGTCTGTGTTGCAGAAGAAAGTTTTTGTTGCGTTTTTATATTTATTTTATCTAAAATCATGTTTATCCATCAAGTAGTGGGAAGTCAATGACTTGTAGCTTGCGAAATTTAACATATACGAAACTGAAAGCATTGTTAAAGCTTGGCTGAACATCTTACTGTCGAAAAATGTTTAGGTGTTGCGAGATATTTTCTTATAATTTAAAATCTTTGTTTAGGGTAAAAACGTTGTAATAGCTGTCGTTTGCTATTTTACACCTGTTTAATGACCAGTGCTTATGTCATTAAAATTTATAACTCCTATAACGAGCAACGTGTTCCAGTAAATCATCAAGATGCGCATGACTAGTCGTTTTAAGCGAAACAGATTAACATATTACTGTTTTTTTCTTTCATGCTATAAATGCAGTACCTGTGGAGCAATATATTAACGTTGCATATTATTATTGATATTATTTCTTCAATTAAGATTATGCTTTCAAGTGACCCTATTTACATGTGCGATCTCATCTGTTAATAAATTGCCTTTCCAATAATGTCTATATTTGATGGTACTTTTGAAAGGTCATCACATGTAGGAAAGCAACGATAAAATGGTAAGTTAAATCGCTTCCTTTCACTCAAACGCATATCGCTTCTGTGTCGCTAGATAAAATCTCTTGAATTCTAATATTTGGAGAATTACTTTCGGCAACTTGGTTTTAACACTTTTGCTTTTCCTAGAGTCATTAATACGTATTAGACCAATTAATTTAGGAAACGTACCGTTAAATTAAGATAAAACTAATTCTCAGTAGTTGTATTGCAAGAATAGGAAATTTGACTTCGTAGAGTGGGCAAGAAGATAATAGAAAGATTGCTTAGCGAAAATGGATGAAGAATTTTGAATGGTTATTGGTGATGAATGAATGAAGAGGGATACTTTACATTCACCAGGAAATAGGGATCAACAGTTATCGACATAAGCATAAAATAATAAAAATTAGCAGAAGAACGAAGGAAACATTTAGAAGATACAAACAAAAAATTAATCACAGAATTAGATATGGTGTGAAGTAAAGTAATCGATAACCAAAAATATTTTCACATGTGATTAACTAATGTGTTTGGCTTTATATGTGAGGTCCCTGCCTTTATGCGTGCAATACTTTTACCGTTAATTGGTCCCGTATTGCACTTTGTGCGCTATGCTATTTCAGTGTAATTCACGTTCAAAATCCGAATATTTTGACTTGAATGTTTGTATTGTTATTAAATGAAGTTCTCTTTAACTTATTTTGGTAACAAAATAAAACTATTAAAAGGTGATAAAGATTTGTTCATTTTTACTACAATTTTTGTTTTTGCATGCAACTTTTTTTTAAGTAATATACTAAATTTAATTTGCATAAGAGATGCCTCTTAATTTGATAGTTTGCCTTAATATGCAAAGTACCTCAACGAATTTACCTTGATTGTTTGTGTGATGTGAGATGCCTTAACGCACTTAACTTGAGGGTACAAAAAGTATTTGGATTACTTGGCTGAACATTAAAAATGCTATACAATATTTCTCAAACTATTTTATTTATATTTTAAATTCGTGGATTTTGATATTTTTGAATATGTAATATACAATTACAAAAATATTTGTAAATATTCGTATATTTATGGTGAATAAATGTAATGTAGATACTTCCTGCGTTTTATACTTTCGTTTCGGCATTGCCGAAAGGTAAATTAGTTAGCATAGTTAAATTTGAATGGGTGCATATTCTGCGCTATACATTATAAAATCCAGATGGGTGTCTATTCTGAAAGTCTTCTGCTGTGGTGTTTGAATGGGTCTATTCGAATGTCGAATAAAGATAATGTAAATAATTTACCTTACATCTGTTTAAAAACTATTTTCAAATATGAAACTGTACTTGAATAAATGAAAATATCTGGCTTTTGCTAGGAAATCATAATAAGAAAATAGTTGCCGACAAAAAGGAGAAACGATGGCTCAGAACAGAAGATATTCTGCACTATATCTTGTGAGACCTTTTGTTTAAAATCAAAAATGTTTGCTACCTCAAACGATAGAACGCAAATGGACTTGTGCGATGTGTCGATGTCGTGAATGGCTGCCTGATAATTTATTTTTGTTGTTGTTAATTTTGCATAACAATGGACGTTTTTCTTGTGGTTTGTTAAGTAGGTTCCCCTTTATAACAAATAATACACATATTTATTTGCACTGCGAATTCTTTTTCCGAGTGCTTATTAATTTAAAAAAAAAACTCCTAAACATAAACCTAAAATGGAAAAATAAATCGGGAGCAAATTTTATTGATTCTGCCATTCACTGACAAGGGTTAATTAACAAATTTGTAGAAACGTGAATTTATCGGAAACAAACTTTTGTTATTATATTAACAGATTCGTATCTACATATAAAATAATAAATTTAAATAGTTCAAATTGATATTAGAACTATTTCTTTCGATTTCAATTTTCAACGTAAAATTTAAAAAGAAACTAAAGAGCATTTATTCTGTTTCAAAAAAATTGTTTCTTAAGTTTTTCCTCTAAACCAAGAATTATATCAAAATATGCAAGCATACTAAATTTATGAAGCATCTCCAGCAGACGTGAAATGCTGATGTATGCAGATGATATAGTAGAAGTAATACGAATTGAAAATTTGATAAATATTTCTAAAAGTTCAACCTTGATTACATCAAATAAAATAGAGCATATATTATTTTTAGAAGAAGAATAGAAACAAAAAATGAATACTATATGAAAGTTGAAAATAAAGGAAGTATATACACAACAATTAAATAATTCGTTAAAAATTTATTAACGACCATTTTAAGGAAGGCATTAAACCGAGGAAAGAAATGATCCAGGAAGGGATGGTGCGACAACTACAACCTCATTCTTAACAACAATTATGATGATTACATAAAAATATCTCTAGAAACCGTCGCGCTTCAACAAATAATGCAATTAATTAATAATGATACAAACTGGAGCGTTTAGACCGGTGATAATTAATATCTCTGCTGGACAATTACTCGAAAGAACCATAATATCTCACCAGCAGTAATTGTATACACTAAAGAAAAAAGTGCGAGATTCCTCGATGTCCAACTATACCAGCAGTATCAAAAACAATCAGGGCGTACAGTGGCTAATTAAAGAGACTAATTGAAAGCAATTAACACGGATACCTAATAATTTGTTGTTTTATAAACTTTCAACAGATAAGGTTTTGCTGTTTACATGGATTTTACGTGTTAAAAATGCTCGGTTAACTAGAATGGCCATCTCGATGACCCATTTCCTTTTAAATTTAGACATATTTAGTAAATTACTATACTTTGTACAACCAGATCACTTAAAATAGCAAAATGCAATTTTTCGCCCTTATTCCATTAAAACTTTACACAATTACGTGCTTTAGATGGTTTATAGATAATACCTCATTATGTTTCCCAACACTTAATTAATCTCTGCAAGTGTCTTCTAGTCAAGTGTTTTTCTAACTCTTGCTAGCTACCAATGTTGTTGAGAATGAACATGACCTAATTTTTGCCATTTTCCGATTTGAATGCGCCCATCACGAGCCTGCATTGATCAATAATGCAACAAAGTTAGTTCATTCCATTAAAAAGTGAAACCGATTATAGAAAACATATCCTCTATAACCATGTAATTATTCGAGACGGTGAAACAGAACTGTCCAATAAACGTAACAACTATTTCGTTCCACGTAATATTTCCATCTTATTGTCATCGCAAATATCCAAACAAACGCTGCTTTCCCCCAGGTCTTTGGACGAAGAAAGTTTTTTTTAGAGATGATCTCCGTGCTCACCGTACTGTGCCAAATTAGATTACGCCTATTCAAGATGTTTATCCAGTAGAGGCAACAAAAAAAAAGCAGCAGAAACAAAAAGTGTAACCTGAAGTTACACGGTTTACTGGTTCAGCGAGATCAAACCACTGGTATATGGAAATTTTGTTTGAGCAGACGATGGCGAAAGTGCTTACTGTCAACGAATTCGTTATTTGCATATCTAGAAACTGTTACGATCCAGCTGGCACTTATTTTGAATAAGATTGAGGCAATTGCGCAACGTTTATTTGATATGGTTTATGATGTTTTTCTCTTGTGGTTTCTTCCTCAGATCATTTATTTCAAAATTAAAAAGGTAACTTTTTTGTTTTACTGCATTTAATGAAAATAATTATGTAGCATCTAGAATCTGTTTCATTCACTGCATATTAGGTGCATAGCCTCCACGGTATTAGATGACCTTTGAGCCATAATTTCAATCTGCGTCTTGAGGTATATCAATCCATTCTTCTTGAAGTTGCTAAAAGCTGTTGCTGAGTTTCTTGATCTTCGGATCTGTTTCTGATACTGTCGTAGGTGTTCGATCGGAACATCTTAAATCAGGAAGCATTCGCAAGTCCAGCAAAATATTCGAGTATGAAAAGGTATGACGTTCTTCTATACGTTCCCAAACACAAAACGGTTGTCATAACATTCCATTGAAATCTGAACTCATTGCTTAAGAATATTGAGGATAACAATAAAAATTAATGATTTGCAATTTGAATAAACTCGACATTTATTTACTAGTAAGCATTTTGCTTCAAAAACAGTGTATTTGAATTTGTACTTCAAAATGTATGTGCTAAACGAAGGTGTCAACATTACATAGACATTCCTATGGTTACATATTTGGTGAAGGAGTTATTTTTTTCACAATGATTTTCTAGTTCATATAAAATCCTGTTAAGTTTCAAACCTACTGTAAGGGAGATACTTTTTTATAAACTTCGTTAGCACCATCTGTTTATGGCATCAGATGTACAAAATAAATAAAAACTAAAAAATCTCTCTTGTTTACTATGAGAAGTAAAAATTAACAGCTCTTCCCTCGGTACACATCTGTCGGAAACTGGTTTAAATTTTCTCCTTTCTTGCCAGTTACAAGATAAATTGCGATTATTTTAAGACTTGTACCTAAAGCTGCTAATGCATTATTGCCAGATTTTACGAGATGCAAGTCGCGAAAATGCATTCAAAAATAATCAGAGCGATTTGTTACGGTACCAACCGGAGCACCGTATAGCAATTAAGTA
>JAUIMW010002232.1:0-11014 GCA_033557785.1 Enochrus cinctus | reverse complement strand
GGCCGAAGGCCCCGAGGCGGCGAGCAGCGAAGCTGCGAGTGTGGAGGTCTATGTTTAGAAAAGTGATATATAAAAAGATAAAAATATTCTGTGAAATAGCGTACATATCTTTTTCTACTATTCAATTATCTTAATCCATGCTCGCAGCTTCGCTGCTCGCAGCTTCGGGGCCTTTGGCCCCTCGATGCTCTGTTTCGCAGAGATTTTTTTAAATTTAGCCTTCGACGCTCACAGCTTCGCTGCTCGAAGCCTCGGGGCCTTCGGCCCCTCGGTGTTTCATTTCGCTAGGCTTCGCTTAATATACGCTAGCTTTCTAAATATATCTTGCTCGTTGATCCCCTTCAGAATCACTTTTTTAAATATAAACAATTGCTCTTCAAATTCAGATGTCGGGCTTCAAGAAGACCAATTTTCATCTCTAATGAATTCTGGAGTGCATGCTACCACTCTTGAGAGCTGGAGCAGAATCTTGCTGGAGGATCTATTGAACAGAATTAAATATGGTCGCACTTGTCTCTCACTCGCACTCAGTATTTTGTACAGCACTACTCCAAGGTATCTGACTTCTCCCACAATATCCAGTTTGCTGAAGTAGAAAGTTATATCCCTAGCTATAGCTATGTCTTCCGCATAGCCTATGAGCTCGCTTTCCAGGTAATTAAAAAAGATAGGTTATGTTGATTTTTCATTTATTAATTATATTTTCAATTTAAGAAAAATAATGTGCAAGAAGCGAAGCACTGCAATACATAACATCGAGGGGCCGAAGGCCCCGAGGCGGCGAGCAGCGAAGCTGCGAGTGTGGAGGACTATGTTTAGAAAAGTGATATAAAAAGCTAAACTCAACGAAATGGACCACCGAGGAGATTTTTCAAATTTGTATAATTTAAATTGAATTTTGAAAGATGGTTCAACTTGGATACACCTCCAGTTCTCCCTATGTAATAAAACTTTTGAAGAAAGCCTTGATAGAAATGTATTCAGAAAAATTCATTTTGGGCAAAAGCCATAAATGAGCAATAATTTTTTTTTTGTAATAAGAACCAAATAAATAATACACAAATTAATTCATATAGGGGAAATACTATAAGTGCAATATATTTAGTAAAGATTTATTTAACCAACAAAAGATTACACAAAAAATTCACTCGGGAGAAATCATATAAGATAAATATATTAACATTCGCGGTTAGCTCATTCACAAAAAAAATCGCTTAGAAGAAAGACCACATGAAATAACCAAAAAATTATCCGACCTTTTTGGAAGAAAAAACTAAAATGAATTTCCTCAATACACAACAAGATACTGTTGATAAAAGGACCTACTCCACAGGGTGCAAGAAAATTAGAAGAAATTGTGCTATAAGGTGTATTGGCTATATTTGGGTTTTTCGCACGAATATAAAATCGGTCGAATGTTCCACAGATAAGAAGCTCTGAAAATCTACATTTTTTTTTGTGAAATTATTATTTTTTTTTTTTGTGCATTGCTAATATAGTGCCATTTTTGTCGTGCTTAAGTGCATGAAAAGTTACGAAATATTCTAGTAAACCAAAAAGCAAATGTAAAAAATTTGTTTTGATGTTAAATTTATAAATTGTATAGTTAATTGAAAAAAATCGACTTCGTACACAAATTTAATAAGAAAGACTATGTGCAATTAAATCTAAAGATATAAAAGAAAAACCAACTTTGAAATATTATGCCTTCAAGTTTTTCTAGTATTTCTTATAATTTTTTATTCTTCTAAAATAACAATATTTGTAACAATAATAATGAAAAATCTTGCGGAGAAGTCGTCAGGACGGTCGCGACTTATGACTTGGTGGTGGACTGGGTATGCCATTCAAATGAATTCGCCATTCGATAAATTTGTTTTCGATAAACTTGTTTTCGATATATTTGGATTCGATGAATTTGTTTTCGACGAACTCGTCGGTTACCGTCCAGTACAACCACCTAAAAAAAGACCTCAAACTTTGACCTCGTATTGTCCAGGGTGCAATTGAAATTACGTCTGTTGAACCGTACAGACTCCATGGTGTTCGTCGTCGGGATGGTCTTCGCATCTACTGTCACGGAGGAAGTGCGGTGGAAACAGGAAAAAATTTAGATAATGGATTTGTAAAAGTGGACAAAGTAATTTAAAAACATTTAGTTGTAACGTTATTGGTTGGCAATTAGCTATTTTAACTGCATAAATCAATATAACTATAAAACGGATTTAAATTTGTAGTAGATGGCGCGCTCGCAAAAGAATTTAATTATAAGCCTAGCTCAATTCAAAATCCAATCGCCATGAAAATAGTGCATATATACACTAAATTTTCGAATGGCATTGTGTTTAAACATTTTCGAACAAAATCCTATTACAAACGGGACTAATGGAAATGACGGTTTCAATCTTGCAGTTGCACACTCACATTTTTGTCCAAGTAAATATTTTATTGTTTCATTTTTGGCAGAGTGTTGCCGGTTTTTGTTTACGTTTGCCGGTGGAAAGTGTCGGTAATTCGTAAAAAGCTCCGTCACGTTATTTGAAAATAGAATAGAAATGGTGAATTTTTTTTGGTCAACGAATATTGTCCGAGAAAAATAGACTTGATTTTTCCACCTCGACAATAGGTGGTGTTCGCAAGTCAACATAGGAATAGATAAACAAACAAACAAACATTTGTTATTAAATGGATTGGGCCTGCGGTGAGGATAAAAGTTCTATTAATAAACATTACCAGCTCCGATAGAACGATTCCGTCAACTGAGGTATTGAACAGCAATTTCTATGGCGTAATAGTATAAAAGAAGCCAGGACAATGACACACTTGTACAATGAGATTCAATTCAATTCCGCTCGATAGTTGGGATACACACATTGACAAATACGGACATACAAAAGGAAGGACTGTCGCTGTCGCTTCGCAAAACAATAAATGCTAAGAATGATAGAATTTTGTTTCTCGCCTTTTCGGCATGGTCCTCTCAGTTTTTGGCATCTTAGAGGCCTGCCTATGTGGAAATTGATTGTTTTTCTTTATACGGACTTATATATCTTTCAGATACAATGCCAATGATGGGAGTAGCTGCCAAATTGTCTCTTTTATTTCTCATCTCTTCCAATCTCTGAATTTTAATGAAATTTATATGGAAGAGCTTCCCTCGGAGGAAAACAAAAAGACTAAACGGCTAAAAATTTAAAATAAAACGCTATCGATTGCACATCTTCAAAGGAAAACAGCCACTCTTGCAATAAATTAACCGAGTGCACCGACGAAACAATTTCTTATATTTTCCCGGGAACAATCCCGATTCCAAACAGAAACACGACCCACTAAATTACGGAAAGTAATCGAAAACATCCGAGATATTTATTTGACATTCCACATAATACCTAATACGTCTGATCAGTTTTCTGTGTCAATGGGCAATTTTTCCCGCTCCACTCCTGACGGCGCAGTGCGTCCGAGGTTAACCTCTTGAATCTCGTCCCTGAATGGATTTACAAGAAAACACCGTTCCACACCGGCCTTTTACGAATGTTCCCGCACTCTATTGAAAGTTCTTAGGAAGAAAACGGGTAAGTCCCCGTGGAAAACATTTTCTTTGGAAATTCTATTGTAAGTGAGCATCATCTTAGTGTGCTGACAGAAAAGGCTTCAAATTACTGGTTCAAAATCAAAGTTATTAGTAAATCTTATAGTTGATAACTCTGTCTTTGCGAAGACATCTACTATAAGAAGGGTTCTTCACGCCTAAATCGCCTATGTGTTAAATGAATAGAGCATTCGTTGTTAAAGGTTTCTTTAAAATTCCCCGGGTACCTGTGGAAAATATTATATGATGAGGTGCTCGAGCGGGTGCAAGTTAGGTGCGTTACCCCAGCGGCATATGCCGACGACTTGACGCTGGTTTGCGTGGGACCAGCAAAAGGCATTGTAAAGGGCATAAAAAGCAGAAGCGCACCTGAACCTGATGGAGTGCCACCTGAGGAGGTGAAGTACATTGCCCAGACGAAACTAGATATGGTGATCAAGGTAATGAGCAGAGTCCTGCGAGAGGGAGCCTTTCCACACCAGTGGAAGAAAGCAAGGCTGGTTCTTGTACCCAAGCCAAACAAACAGGCAGAACCACAGGTGAAGAGTTTTAGACCGCTCTGCATGCTTGACTCCAGGGGGAAGGTGATGGAGGGATTAATAGCTCGAAGAATAGGAGAAGAGCTAGAAAAAAGTGAAGACCTGTCGAGCCGGCAGCATGGCTTCCGGGTGGGCAGGTCGACGATCACCGCACTCCGTGAGATCGTTGAGCTAGTGGAAGTGGAAAAACAGAGAAGTCAGAAAACCAGGCGTCTGGTGATGATGATCGCGTTGGTCGTGAAAAATGCATTCAAGTCGGCGTCCTGCGGGTGAGATTATGAAGAAGCTGGTCTCTAGGAGGGTGGACACGGGCCTCGTCAGACTAATCCGGACAGGTTTGTGGAGCATGGGGGGGAGACGTCCTCTACGATGGAGTTCTGCGAGTGAGACTTCCGAATGGGGTTGTGTCAGTTGCATACGCAGACGACATGGCCCTCGTCGTGGCGGCAAAAGACGAAAAGAACCTCATCAGGAAAGCAGAGGAAACCACAGACATTGTCAACCGATGGATGACTGGCAAAAATCTGGAACTAGCCCCAGAAAAAACAGAGGTAATCATGCTTAGTAGTCGGAAGAAACATGGCGCCATCGCTTTTCGGGTGGGCCCTGTTACAATAGAGTCAAAAAGAACGCAAAAATAGCTGGACTTTGTCCTGGATAGAGAGCTGAAGTTCACGGAACACGTGAAATATGTTTCTGGTAAAGCAGTGGCAGCTCTCGGAAGCTCAATTTAAACTGAAGCTGTCCAGATGGGAGCGAAGATGGAAGAGTCTCTCGGGGAAACGCTGTCGATGGACAAGAAGCCTCATTCCCGATCTAAGACCGAGGAGCGAAGGCATGGATGTGTGGACTTTTACGTGACACAGTTCCTCACGGGACATGGGTGCTTTCGCTCCTATACCCACAGGATGGAGAGATGGAGTGGTGCTCACGCCACAGAACATCATCTCGACAATGCTAGAAAACGAGGAGAAATTGGGGACAATTGGCAACCTCATCGGGACAATCCTCCAGAAGAGGGCAATGCAAGAACGCGAGGAGGAACGCGTGCGAAATGCTAGCCAGCCCAGATAAGAAGAAGACGCCTCCGTCAAGAAAAAGGCGACAACAGGTTAGAACGGACACCTGGAAACGGAAAGGGAGGAAAGACCCATATAGCGCCCTCGGATGGATCAAGGGGGAGACTCTGAGACCTGGGACACTGTCCGAAGTAATGCAGAGATGTGGTCCCGGATGGTGTAAAACTGAAGGGGCGTGCCCGGTGGAGACTCAATCCTGATGTAGCCAGGAGAATCTGATGAACACCCCAGAGAGTACTCCACCGGAAGAGGTGGTCTTTTTTTTAGTGGGTATGCCAGATAGCATCACACCTAGCCCCACGTTACCCCACGCTATCGACATCTTCGCGAGTGGTAGCCGTAAACTGGGGTTTTCTTTTACCAACGTTAAAAAATTTCATCTCCTATTCATCATTGTGAGGTGCTATATTACTCCCCTTGAATGTCGCTAAGTGTAAGGTCGTCTCTTTTACCCGCAGAAAAATTACGGTAGTATTCAATTACAACCTTGCCGAAAATTCGTTGAAGCGCTGTTCATCTATAAGGGATTTGAGTGTGAGCTTCGACTTATCATTTTCCTTCTTCTCTCGCATTGCTAGTGTCGTGAGCTCAGCCTCCCGAACTCTGGGATTTGTTCTTCACCAGTGCCTGTACAAGGTTTTGGTCAGATCAAAACTGGAGTGCGCGAGTACAATCTGGAGTCGGTGGTGCCGCAATAATGATCACCAGCTAAGCATAGTGCAAAGTAGTTAGATATTATAGGATTACCAAACAAACTAATTTCCAATAGAGTATTCACGATTTTTCTATTTCTGCTAGCAGTTCTTTTTCAGATTTGGGAGTAGTCTTTTGGACTGACATTTAATAAACACATTTGCTGGGGTAAATGCGAAGCGAATTGGAGGAAATTTTTTCAAACAGTGCAGTGTATCGGAATGAAGTTAGAACTTTTTCATTTTCCTCATCTCGTGTTTTGTTTCTGTTTGTAAAATATATAAACTTCGATACAGCCAATAAATTTCTTCCGAAAGTTTCCATACTTTATCTGGTTCCAACTTCCGCCCAAGTTTTAAATCGATAATGAACCCTTTACAAATATAGTTTATAAAAGTGCGCTTAACATTCTCAATAATAACAATTCGTCCCGGGGGAAATAGGGCACTAAAAAAGTGTAAGAAAAATTTAGAACGGCATATTTCAATTTGTTTTTACGGTTATGTCCGAGGCGTCGTCGGTGTAAAAAATACCTTCTCTGGTAAATATGCGCGGCCTCCGGGACAATATGGAAGTTAGAACAAAACTCGTGCTCGACGAAATAAGAAATTTAGTGCCTCCCCCTGTTTGCAATTCTTGGGACAGTTACCCGGTTGATGTGCGCCAGGACGGCTTATACAAAATTGCTCTATAAAATTCGCTTCTGGATTTGCACAAACTTGAACCGAAACAAACAAGGGATTGACACATTTTAAATTTACTCTCACTCTCACCCTCACCCTCACCATAACCATTCAACTTACGTACGCGTGAACCGAACCACATCTCAATATTTAACACCTCAAGTTTCAATTTGAAAAAAAAAATTGAATTCGTCGATTTTATTTAATGATAAATTCTGGACGACCAGTGTAGGAAATAGAACTGATATAAAATATCATGGGATGTCAACCGGTCGGTCAAAATTTAATAACGTGCCTAAAATGAAACAAATAAATAAAAAAACATATCGATTTGTATGTCGTTTAAGTGGTTGGAGGTTTATGAATAATTTTTGTGCGCCCAAATATGTTTTGTTGCGTTGAAATGTTTGTACGCGTTTAATATTATGTTTAAAAATGCACCGGGAAATTCCGTGGTATCACGAATTTAATGAAATCTACAATCAGAACTGCATTTACGAATAATTAATAAATTTTCGCGCGACGGCTGTCTCTTTAGTTCCGCATATGGTCGTCTAGATGGCCAGATAGAAATAGAGAAAAAAATAATTAGAGTAAGATCGTGCTCGATTTTTAATCGTCGGTCGTCCTTAATTGCCAAAGATAGTCCCCATTTTTTTGTCCATACGCAACTAGTTTACTGTGTCACCGATAGAATTATTTTTAATTATTTGATGTCCGCAATTTGGACAAACTTTTTATCGTAGAATCGCATTTGCGGCACTAAATTATTGTAAAAAACCCACGTCACCAACGCTATTATTGGGATCCGCTATCTGAAATTGATTTTCGTTTGAGCATATGTATGAGGAATAATTAAACAGTCAATCAAATTAATTGATTCATTAAACTTTTAATGTTTGAAAAAGCGATATCATATTTTTTAAATTACCTTTTAATCCACGGATAAATCAATATGAAGCAAAAACATTTACCAAAATTAATTGCCACTTGTAAAAATCGCTTGTAGCCCACTGATTTGGCAGAATTTCCCTGGAAAGCGCCGAAAGATAAATAAATGTCCGAGTACATAAAGAAACGACGCACATAGTGACCTTTCCGATAAAAGATTTTCTTACATATGACTCACCCCAATCAATCGATCAATTTAACAGCCTCCATGTTGCCAGGGCTTTATGGTGTGTGTATGTGTGTGTATCTTATTGTGCCGGCCAAGGATGGGAGACCCCTAATAGATTACTTTGATGCAATTTGTAATATTGTGAATGGAACGAAATAGAAATATAAGGGGATGGTTTTGAACTTACAGGACGTAGATTTAAGGAAGAAAAAACAAACGTTAGGTAATTAGATTTCTTAGCGACTTAAAGCAATATCGATCGTTCCAAACGCGGAATCAGGACTTAAGAATCAGAAGTTAAGCGACAGCGGTTAAATTCAAAATATGGAGAATCCAGAAAAGTGCCTTTCAACCACAATACCCGATGTGTTATTACATAAAGATATTATTTCCTTTTTTAAAATCCCTTTAAAGCGTGGTTATCTTTTCATACCGTCTCGCCTTTGGAAAATATCGAATTTGCCCTTCAATACATTTTTTATTCGCCGCGTCTTATCAAGATTTTTGAGAGACCTACGCTCACCGTTCAATAAAACGTATTAGAATGCCCTTATGACCGGTTTAGTTCGGATTGAAAAATCAAACATTTCGTATTCCTCCCCGTCGTATAATCACAGCGCGGTCTAAATCCTCGGACACGGATAACTCAGATAATACTAAAAGGCCAAACATCTGCTAATCCCACAGATTTTGGCAAAGGGGCATTGAATATATCCCTTCAAATAACAGGAAAACACAATTCAGTGCCGAACTGTTATTATATCTGCGAGAGAAGACACAATGGAAAACCATCTGAATTTAATTGGAATACGTGGTTATGGCTGCAGAGAGATGCATAATTACGAGTTCCTTGAAAAGATTGGTTGGTAATCTCTCTCGCCCTCGGATAGCTCTTATCGTCATTTTTTTGCAGTGTGCCTCACCTTGCACGAACGTTTTCTGTCCTCGAGGGTTATACGCCACTCCGGCTGGGCCAACCGACTTATATTCTGGGGACACCATCTAGACAGGATAACTTCAGACATTGAAAGGAAGATACCCCGTCCTACTCAGTGAAAAATGTTGAAAAATTCTTGGGTTGGTTAAAGGAAGGTTGACATTACCCAGAGACAGAACGATTCATGATGGCCATCCAGGACAGAGTAATCGCAACCAAAAACTACAGAAAGCACCGTCTAAAGGAGGATGTGTCGGACAGGTTTCGAAAGTGCGACATCGTAGGCGAGACTATAGAGTACGTGATGGGAGGATGTCTGATGTTGTCTGATACTGCTTACCTTTTTTGTGGTTTATGAGAAACTTTTAAAGTCCACTAAACTCCCGATCTACTTAACATTCTGTAATTCTATTTGGGATCACTTTCGCATTACTTCAAACAGAAGGTGCTTTTAGGTGTTCTCTCTCCAAGCTACCTTCTCCTCGATCACCTCTCTCGTATATTCTCTGACCAAGTGCCACACCTCCTTGCTAGTCATCATATCCTCTATGAGTTCTTCCGGTCTGATCTGTTTTCCTAGCCTGCGCACCACTTGCTTCTTTTGTCCTCGAACCTCCGGCATTCGAAGAACGTGTGTTTTGCTATGTCTGGTGTCCTACACTACGAGCACTCGCTGGTCTCTCTCTTTCCTATGTGGTTCGGGTATTCCCCGAACTCGCCATGACCGCTCAATGTGTCCTGTTTATCCACGGTTCGATTTCGGGTATCAGCTCTTTTTGTCCACTGTCCCTTGAAATGTTGTTTATTTTACCTGTGCTGCCATGCTATTATTGCAGATTCCTTTTCAGTTTCTCTTATCTGCTTTTTGTTGCCGAACGTAGATCTTCTGTCTTTCCAAGGCTATCACTGACCAAACGTCCACCAACACAGTTCTATATACTGCGCACACACGCATTGCTATTCTCCTCTGAGTTCTATTCAAGGGGCTTCTGTACTTTTCGTATCGCGGCCATTAGTTTTTTAAGCATCTTAATCTTCACCTCGGTTCTGTTGCAAGCGAACTCAATGTGCTTCCCCATTCTCACGCCCTTATCCAGCATCACCCCGAGATAGACCAGCGACTGTTGTGGTATTATATCCACTCCTTTTACCTTCACCTTTAGACTCGCCATTCTCCTCTGTCCTGTCATCATCAGAAGCTCGGTCTTTCTAATCTCAGTTTGCGAAGTTCTCGCTTGAGCGACAGCCAGATAAATTCTCTCCTGCACAATGACTTTTGTTTTTTTTTTAATTTTAAGGTTGGTAAAAGAAAAAGCCAGTTTACGGGTACCTCTCGCGAAGATGGGGTTATGTGGGGCTCTCCAGTTAGGTGCGATCCTATCTGGCATACCCACTAAAAAAAAGACCACCTCTTCCGGTGGAGTACTCTCTGAGGTATTCATCAGATTCTCCTGGCTACGTCAGGATTGAATCTCCAACGGGCACGCTCCTTCAGTTTTGCACCATCCGGGACCACATCTCTGCATTACTTTGGACAGTGGATGCGCTCGGGCTCGCTGTTTTTGGTAACAAAATGGGGCCGTTGGTTGTGTTTTGTTTGCTTTTTTTTTGTTTCCTTCCTTTCTGGTTTGACCCTGTTTCTTTGAGGTCTGTAACCACACTTTTTGGTAGCAGGATGGCCATGGTTTTGTATGCTCCATCACTATTCTACCAAATATTCTCGTCGATCCCTTGTATACTTCCTGCAGCTTCAATTCCTGGCCTCGCCTCTTGTACACCCTCGCCACCAGCTCCCCTAGTTCTTCAGGGTGGGTGGAAAGGTTTGCACACGCCAGTTGCAGGCGAAAAACACACCTTTCGTCCTTCAGGGTGCGTCACTCTCACAAGGCGCCGGAGAGCCGCCGTCATATTGGAGACTTCCTCGAGCCTACTCATTTTCAGGTTCTCCTCAAAGCTTTTGTACATGTCGTAGGGATCCCATGAGCCTTCTCCTATCTTCGTCAGCTTTGCTTCTTTCGTTGATTCATGGCATGTTTATCGAAAACAAATTCATCGAGTACAAATTTATCGAAAACAAGTTTATCGAAAACAAGTTTATCAAAAACAAATTTATCGAAAACGAGTTTATCGAATGCAAGTTTATCGAAAACAAATTTATCGAATGATCAATTAATCGAATGACGAATTCATCGAAAAAATATTATTTTGTATACATTTGAATCATGACCGCTTCTCGGTCCCAGCTTTGAGGGAAAACGGTGATGACAATTTTATTTTTATAATTATTCTTTTACATAATTATTGTTAAAAATATTGTTATATTGGAAGAATAGAAAATTTTGAAAGCTTAATTTATTTCAAAGCTTTGATT